>WUQG02420233.1:0-39754 GCA_011317285.2 Androctonus mauritanicus | reverse complement strand
AATTAAGTTTGTTCGGGACTTCCTCGGGGTTTTAAGCAACCCCGAGGTTATAAACAGAGAACAGTTTATTGGTTAATACAATAAAACTCTTAACTACTTCGACTGTGTAATAAATATCATAAAGGCATAAAGACTTGTTTAATTGTAAAGAAGAAAGCGGTAAAAATTTTTTAAATTAACGTTTTAAAATTCGAATTCTGGAATCTGGAATTTTTAATTAAAAAAATAAATAAATAATAAAAAAAAAATTCGATGTCTCCTCAAAATTAAAAATAAAAATTCGATATAGAATTAAGAGAATGCTGAACAAATAAATGCTTTTTATTTATTTATTTTACGTGGTATTTACACGAAGACACGATTGCTTAGCAACTCGTGAAAGTTTCACTCAAACAACGTATTTTTTTTATTTATTTTTCCATCTTTATTTTTCATTCAGTGTATTGTTAATCCCATTAAATATGGATTTTTTCTCCCTCCTTCTAAATCGAAGTTCATCCAGAGGTTATGCTGCATCTTTACACTTTTTTTTTTTTTTTTTTAAGCTGTAGTTAATGAAAATTCCCAAAAGAAGAAAGTCGCAAAATTCATAAGAAACAAAAATTGTATTCGGCAAGATAAATAAAAATGGGGGACGTTGCAGTGTGTATAAATCGAAGAACTTGTTTCTAAATTGTAAACAATATTATTCAAACAGTTTTCTTTAGGTTTACAAAGAAAAAAGTATTTTTTGAGAGGGAAAAAATGTATATATGTATATATATGGATCGCATTGGTAAGAAAGGCGGATTCGATAAAAATTCCAATTGATTTTTCTATAATCTGTTAAATTTATCGTGGTGTTTAAATATTAAAAAAAAAGATGGAATAAAGAAAGGCCTATTTTGAGAGAAATGTAATATTTTAGAAGATATTCATTAAATTTTTTATTACCTATAAATTCCAAGGCGTTGATAGATGCGTCAAGCTTTCTAAATGGGAACGTCGGAAACTTTAACATTTCGTGCAGAGCAAACGGCAAAGCGGAGAAGCAAAACGTTAGCTTGTTTCCATGGTAACTAACAGTTGCGAGGAGCGAGCACTGACCCCGGGTACGAGTCGGTCCCTTGGGGGACCCTGCATTCATTCATTAATACCGGGCCAGGAAAACAGACAGTGGGCATGCGCGATCCACCCCGATATATAAACCCAAAACAGCCATCTCTCTCAGTCTACCTTTAGTTACCATATAATTTGTCTCTAGTTTTCCCTCCATTTTTTTTGTCTTTTTGTTAAACGAATGAAAGGATAATGCAAAATCCAAACAGAAATGTATTTTGTGCATTCGGATAGATGTTTAATATGGCGTGTTAATATAAAAATAAAATATAGTCTTTTTTATTGACGATAAAAGTCGCCATTTTTGCAGAATTTCACCGTCAGAATGACGCTTTAAAAATATGTATCTGCGGTATTTTATTTTTAAAAATAAATTATAAAATGTTTGCAAAGGATTTTACTTGCGTTTACGTAACGCTATAACTATTTCTATATATAAAAAAAGTGTGTAGTAACTCTCATGCGAGACAAATAAATTCACAAAATTTTTTAAATTTCCGACGCCGCCATCTTGTAATGGAACAACATGGAGATTTCAGAATTACCTGCGGTAAATAACTAGGGTAAAACAGGAACCATAGAGCAAAATTTGAATATACTGCGACTTTTTGTTCTTTAGATATTTTGAGAAAGACCTGGCAAACGTACAGACGAATATAATAATTATATAAGATAACTAGTGCAAAATATACCTAAAATAATGTCAAATGGTTAAGATACAATTACGTAAGACAGAGAGCTTCAGAAATATCGACATCAATCTCAATTTTTGTTTCGAACAACCGCCATAGCAAAATTAATAATCACGTAATGAGGAATTATAACATAAAATTCCAACGTTCTATAATGTTTGATCTTCTAGATATATTGATGGACAGACTGTGCAACTAACCTTTTTAAAAAAGTGACTTAGTAACGTAAGAAATATAATTTCCTCAGTTACGTCTACTCAAAATAGCAAATTCTGCAAAACATTGCGGTACTGTAGCACACTTTTAGTGATATTACTTATCTCTGTTATATCGAGCTTAAAGCATTCGATTTGTTCCATTTCATTTCATTTTTTTTTTTTTTTTAGACTGATGATGATAAAAAATTAAAAAAGGTATTACAACAACAACATTTTTATACAATCTTCTTCCCACATTAATTTTTTGTATTATTTCGGCGCGCACGACAAACATTCTCGTCATAAATATTTAATAAATTAATCGAAGTAGGAGGAAAAAACAAAAAAAAAATATCTTCGAACTAAAAATATAAAGTCGTGTTGTTACGGTTGTGCTCGCTCGCTATGACAAACACGAACTACATTTATTCCATCAATCCATGCAATAAATCGATTAAACATGTATTAATTTTTAATACGGGATACCCAAGAGATTAGCTGTCAGCCGTGCCAGTATAACAAGCACTACCAGGCAATTTTATATATATATATATATATTTAGTTTTATTTGTTTTTTTTTCTTCGATGCAGCACTTATTTTTAAAACATTTGTTGAAGTTTGGAATGGATGTATGCTGAAGAGCCGCATTTCACGCTCAGCGTGATCCCAGTTATGTTTGATGATAATGGATGAACATTACATTACTGTTTCCATATATCAGGGGAGTGAGAAAGATATCTACTTTGCTAAAGTCGACACATTCTTCAAAAGTACACCGCATATCCATTTTGTAATATGAAATATCGAAGTCTGCTTTTATGAGTAGTAGTGGTACAGTTGAATAAAACGCAACTTATTAAATTCATTTTTCAAAATAATGCTTTTTGTCGTTATAAATTTATATTCTATATATAAAAATATATATAAAGAGAGCGATTTTCTATTGCGATGCAGAGAGAGAGAGAGAGAGAGAGAGAGAGATGATGGAGAGAGAAACAAGTTGTTGAATATCAAGAAAAAGTTTTATGTTGTCAACTGGAAGTTTTTTTTATCATTATTTAATATTTTATTTAGTGTTGTGGGAGGGGAAAAAAAAAGAATAAGAAGAGAGTGCGGTGTCAAAAACTTTCTTTCAATCCGGTATTCCTGGAGAAATTCGATGAAATTTGGTATCGCAACTTCACTCTACAGCGGTGTGAAGTTAAAAGCGATCAGATAAGGCGTAAAGAACACGACGTCAAGCTATCGCTGTTGAAAAGAATTACACCCGAATTATTGATTACTTCGGACAGTTGGGGTGACGTCATCTACTCCATCTACTAATTGTTTACTCTCGGGTTATCAATCAGACGACAAGCAGCAGGTTTTAACAATCTGTGGTGTCGCACAACGCGACTTCATCTATCATCTTACTCGATCCGCTCCCAAACTCCGTGGGGAATATCCTCCCTAAAGACTGAAGCAAAATTACATCACATGTTGTGACGTCACTAAGCTAGCTTAAACGTCGTCCGCAAAATCGATACCGGGAGTGAAAGTACTTTGTGGAGTCAGCAAAAAGAATAAAGAAAAAAAGTTACTGTACTTCGGATGACCGAATCAAAAAAAAAAAAAAAAATCTTAGAAATCGATTAGAATTGAAGATATTAGGAATCGAAAACATATCATTCCACTAATAAGCGAGGGGGGATTTCACCATTTCGATTACTCTTAAACAATGGAGTTCGATACGCGGATTTGGCTACACCAACAGAACTTCTAACTTAGCTAATTCCAGATATCTTAGAGTAATAAGTCGGAAAGATGCGATGGAAGAGAAGATTGTGTGTTGGCTAAATTTTCATTCCACTCACGGATCCGGTTTCAGGTGGTAGGTGTTAGCGGAGAGTATAGTAGATACTTTTATCTGGTGGGGTCAGACCAACTTCATCAGTCTTAATGTATCAGCGCAATTTACTCGCCTTGTTTTATGGCAACGTCTTACCTTTCTCAGACTTTCTTTTTCTAACGGCTAATGGAACACTAACGACAAGAGCACAACTGATGCTTCGTGATGTCGCGTCCCCGTCGTTCTGTTGTTAGTCGCCACCGTGACGGAGGCAATAGGCCGTACAGTTCACTGCACAGAAATCTACCTTTAGAAGGATACTGTGTCGTTAGATTTAAGTTAAGACGATAATAGAACGGTTCTAAGTCGTTGTTGGCACTTTTTTTTTCTCCACACCACTCCTAAAATGGCAACGACCAGGTCATCCCATTACGATGATAGCTGAAGCGAGGCGAGCGACACGATTTTATTGTAAGAGCGAGACGGCAGTTGCGATTCCGTCCGCTATAAGATATCATCATCTCTAACGGAGAAAAAAATTTTTTTTTTTTTTAAGTGGATTCGAACGGATATAATAAGATTAAATTTTATTTTAGCGTTTGAAAATTTTCCGCTAAGTCTTCTTTTTTTATTTTCCACGCAGTAAGAAAATTTTATCGTAGTTATAAATATGAATTTAATACTCTTAACAGCATGCAATCAATATTTTTCTTATTTAAGAGAAAGCTTTCAGTACGCACTCGTCAAATCTCTCATAAACTATATTTAAACAATCATGCCAAGCATATTGGCGATTTAATTTGTTTATGAACAAGTTAATGAATAAATTAATAATGTCTTTCCATCTCCGATTAATATTAATTATCGTTTTGTTACAGATTCTCCAGACGCATCCTAATATTCCACACCTATTAATATCTTATTAGTGTGTATAGGATACGTGTATACATATATATATTTATAAAACAACCTACACGCATAATTATGTTGATTGTGTATGTGATATTCTTTTTTAACACGCGTTCTAACAGTTGTTATTGTTGTAGTAATAGTAGTAGTAGTAGTAGTAGTAATAGTATTACTACCACGATACGTTACAAAGAGAATGACATATGATGCAGTTTAATTAATCGATAGTAAGAGAAACAAGGTTACTTTAAAATCGAAATGCGGTTTAAAAATAATAATAATTTTTTTATATTCAATCATAGCCTGTCTATAGAAAAAGAAAGAAAAAAAAAAGTTCTTTTTTCATTTTATGCATAAAGAAAGAGGAAATTCATCAAATATTAATAAATATTTTTCTATCCTTTTCAATTATAGATAATGTCATTTTTCGCTTCCTAAATAAACCAGATATGTCTTAAGTTCGTTATACTTACAAGCCAAAGGCTAAAATACAAGATAAATGGGAGAGAATTTATCAATATTTTAAATCGGACTCTCTCTCTCTCTTCTATGGTGGGGTTACTTCTTCGCTAAAAGTAACATTAAATATTACGTACGTATTGTGTACAAACGAACGAGGAAAAAAAATAATAATAAAAATTAATATTTCTTCTCTTCTTTTTTTCTTCTTCTTCTTCTTTCCCTCCTCCTCTCGATCGTATTTTATTTAGTTTGATTTCCCTATGGCTTTTAAATATTTTAAATTTTAAATCGAATTAGTTTATGCTTGACTATTCGGATTATTGCGACGTACGCGAATGAATCGGTATTTTTTGTTTAAAAAAAGACAATTCGTAGCATGAAAATCTATTAATTTGGTGTTTTAATTAGTAGAAACTACTCTAATAATGTTCCTCTTGCCACCCACCTCTCTATAATTGATGATATTCAGGTTCTAAAAGCGTATTTTTGGCTATACATCCGCGCGAAGTTTAAGAATGCGGCGATATATTGATGAGATAGTGGGCATGCAATAAATATAATCATTAAAATGCGTGTATAAAATAGTTGTTACAATATTATAACAACATAAAGTAAGTTAAATTAGTAGGAATGCAAGAATAAAATGTCAAATGAGCTATTTTATCTTTGCAAGAATGTCACGCCTCCATCCAAACTAATGCAACTTCAGAAAATATTGAATTAAAGGATAATCTCGGTTAACGAACTATTAATAAATATAGTGAAAGTGACTGGCTTTAATGATTAATTTTACAAGCACTTGCCATTTCAGTAAATGGAGAAATTGTTTACGATAAAATTATTCAGGAAACGAAACAAAAAAAAAAAAAAAAAATCCGGAAATAATTATCTCCTACATAATAGAAATTATTTTTTTTTTGTTCGTGTTTTTCTTAATTAAATTCTAAGTGATAACTGCATTAAAATTAGTAAACGAATTAATTAGCAATTCTAGCTATTCTATACCTATTAAGGAAAGTTTAATACTGCAAATTGGAAGTAATAGGATGATATTAGCGGAATATCTAGAAAGAGAGAGAGAGAGAGAGAGCGAGAACGATGTTGTCAGTAAACGTGTTTTGTTAGTTGCTCGCTTAGTAACGTATCAATCATTCGGTGAATATGGTTGAACCGGAAGAGACTGTCAAACAACACCGGAAGTAGAGTGAAATACTGGTCTATTGTTTCCGGAAAGAGCTCTAAAGAGACAGTGAGAGTCTCTAAATACCAAGAATTTCGCGACGCAACAATCCCAAAAGATACCATTGCTGATTAATGAAATTCGAACTGGAGCGTATCTTAAGTTATTCACTGCATCTTGTAGCATGATTATCACGATTTCACATCATGAAATTTTTTTTATAAAACTAAAATTACCAATTTTATTGTTGCTTACAAAAGATTTGCTATTTTACATTAGGAATATTACGCAAATAAAGTTGAAAATCTCCATTCATGTTGCATAAATAATCATCTAAGAAATCTCATATGTGCAGAATCATGTAAATTCTCATATTTTTTTATCATTATTCACATAACACGCGATTTTTCTATCTTTAGAATATTTTTTTTTAAGTAGATATTAACTACAATCAGCGATAATCATTTTCATCTCGAAAAATTGTGTAGAATCTAACTATAACGAATATTATAATTCAACAAATACTTGGTGTTGTTTATCATAACAATTCACAAAAGCTACCATAGAAACGCCTGATTACTCTTCCAGTTTTCCCCCGAGACATTTAGATATTTCATCTTTATTAGCTTTAAAATAACTCCCAAGATAAACAAAGTTGTTAAGAATACCAAATCAAAATTTTATAGCTATTTTAATTAAATAGATGGGTTTTTAAAACGCTAAGACAACTTACTAAAATATTCACGAAAGACACCAAACTACACGCGGTAAACAAAATTTAATTTGCTTTTGTGTTATCTGCGAATGGTCATAAAAATGAATAAGTGAACTCATCTAATTATGTTTAAAGAATTAAAAGTATATATATACATACACACATATATGGTTATAGAAGAGTTAAACGATGTTAAATCAAAATCGAGCATAATTAAGAGGTGAAAAGAGAGATATATATATATTCATGAAAACAGCAAAAAAAAAAAATCGCATTTCAGTATTCGCGATAATGTTCTCGCTCGAACGCAGCAGCGATATCGCTGGCGATATGATTAGCATCATTTACATAAATCACAAGCGATACGCTCCAATTTTATAATAAAAAATAAAAATATTCGCGGATATTGACTGTTAAAAACGATATCGTGATTAAAAATAGCTTTCTACTTTTCTTAAAATAAAATTACACAGATATATAAATCATTATTATGTTAAACGTGAACAAGAAAAAAAAATCGCAAAAAAAATGCATGAGAGTTCGATCACTGCTTTAGTGAATAACTGATCTATATAATATTATGTTTGCGCTGTCTGGTCACTGTTGTCACGCAGATACTCGGGACGAAATAACTGACCTGAAAAAACAATCTATCTAAATTTATCACGAAAGACCAATTGCGCAATATTATATACTATATTCGATTACTCCAAAAAAAAAAAAATTATTATTATTATTATTTTCTTAAATTTATACTAGATATGTTTATAAGTTACAACGGCAGAATTTTATTTATCTAATTCGTATTGACAGAAAATCCGTACTTGGCGACAATTCGCATTATAGAAGCTTTTATCTCCCGTTTATTCTCAAACACATGCTAAAATTAAGTACATAGACGATTCGGTTGGTGAAAATTAATAGACAGCACTTAAAGACAAACTCCAGTTCACTCAAGAGAGCATTTATAAACAAATCCTAATATTTTTAATATAAAAAAAAGAAAACCAGCGTATTAATTCACTAAAATTCAAAAGGAAAAAAAAAAGCAGATAGACTATATATATAATTAACTACTACTGCACTTTTTGAAATTTTTGCTTTATGAGATTTTTCTCCAAAAAAAGCTCTTATCTAGATTCCTATTGTTGATTCATTATTAATACTAATGAAATTAAATAAATTGGATTAATAGAAATATTTCTGGAAAAAAATGGCTCTCGAATATGGCAGCAGTTCTTATTGCGACATAAAAAAAAACATGCGATAATTAGTATGATTCATTAATAATATATTTTTCCTCCGTTCTAAAAATATCATTCAAAAGTAAAAATTATTCTCTAGCGATATCTGATGCATGTGGAATGAAAAAAGAGAGAGAGAGAGAGAGAGTGGGGGATGAAAAAAATTTTTTTAAATTAAAAATAATTGTCTTAAACAAACGTATGTTATTTTATTAAATAAATGAACAGTCTTCTCATCTTAACTTCCGGAATCTTCGTATGCATTAAAAGTCCAAGAGCTATGTTTATCAGTCTTGTCTGATATATTATTGTGTTCTCTCGCACTTTTTTCCCCTCCTCTTTTTTCTTTTCAGCTTTTCGGAAAAGCTATACCCGGAGGTGAAGGAGATTCTATTGTATCCTGTATTTCTTTCATTACCTCAAAGAAACAGGTTAAGTCAGTTGCTTCCAGATAAGTTTTGTCTAGTCCTCAAGAGAAAGCTAGAAAGGAATCACAAGGAGAGAAAAATATCCTGAATATACATAAGGATAAACAGATCTCGCATTTTTCTTATTTCTTAGTTTTTCTTGAAGAGAGAGAGAGAGAGAGAGAGAGAGAGAGAGTGGGAAAGGGGAAGAGGAAAAAAATACGATTATCGACTCACTCAGAATGATGCGAGTTTTGCAAAAGTTGATAGCAAATTTTTGTTTTTAACGCCTGTAAATGACACTTCACTGTTTTACATCGTTACTCGGCAGTAAAAAAACGATAGAAGTTTGAAGGGACATTTAAATTTTTTATTTTATTTTTTTAAATTACAAACATATTTTTAGTTGGCGAAAAGTTTTCGCAACTAACACCGCACGCATGCAACTATTTAAACGTATTAATATAATTTCTTTTCTAAAAATTTTTAATTCCCAAAAATTGCAGGTTTGCGATTAAAAGAACTATTTTGTTCAGACTTTCGTTAATTAGTTGGATAAGAGAATATTTTTTCCTTCTTATAAGCCACTATTCTTTGCGAACAACATTATCTTACTTCATATAAACAAAATCTTATTACCTTATTCTGAAAGAGGAAAATTCAATTGGAAGTAGAAATGCCAAATCCCTAAAGAAGATGCGCGACGTTTTTGTCTTTAAAAACCGATTTTTGAGCGGAAAATTGAATTTGTAAAAATATTTTAAGATTAATGTTATACTTTATAGAAAGTATTTTTACCATAAAAATTTATATATTTGTTACCACAGCATTTTTATTTTTTATCGTCATCATCTTGAGGCGGTTTAGAGAAAGGTCAGTCGGATTATGATACACTATTCACGTCACATAATCCGACTTTTTCTACAAACAGATATTTCTATCAACTATCAAGAAACAGTAAATTTTACTTTAAGGTCGTTTTTATAATTTAACTTGATCGATAAAACCGTTAAAATAAACACGGTATCTTACCGGAAACATTTTTATTTTATCACTTTTCTGGTTTTAATCAACAGCTTTCGACCAATAACCGTATTTTTCAAGTAAAAAAAAAAAAATATATAATTTAATTCAACTGACATTCATTAAACTGATAAACAAGTTAATAAGGCAAGTTAAGAAACGTAAATTATTATTCGATATGTAAATTTTAACCAGGAAAAAAAGCGAAAAGTCTTTTGAATTAAGCGATATATATGTTTATTTTTCATCAGAAATCTGTCACCCATTTAACATCGAAAAACGAATTAAGACGTGTAAGAATCTTCAAAACAGTTGTCCGGACACAATTTCAACTTCGTTGATTCCCATTAGAAACGGTCAATACTAGACAATTGTATTACTATGCAAGCAGTATTATTGATTCTTTTCTAACACAGTTTTGTTACGTTATTGTAGCATGTATTATTCGAAGTGAATTACAAGAGGCGTGAAAATCGATCGCCACGTCCGTCGATTTAGATTTCTCTTGGATATATTAACTTGCAACACCTCAGCACTAAAAACAAAAGAGGAATGTCATTTTTCGAATGAATTTTTCCCTCTCCATCTTCTCTTCCCGCAACGTATACGAGGATATGAAACAACGGTTATGAGGATTCCTTTTATTTATATATATTAACGTGGTGCATTAAATTAACATTTTTATACATTTAAAACGTGTATCAATATTTATATACGTTGCTCGAACGAATCAGAAATATTCAAATTCAGTAAGGTTACCTGAACTTTATTATTATAAAATATATATATATATATATATTTTAAATGTGTTAAATTTAATTTTTGTCTTTAAATTTCAAAAAATTAATTCTCTTTAATTGAAATTTGTTAAAATAAAAATTCAATTAGAAATTCCCAAATTAAATATAAAAGAGAGAAAAAGAAGAGAGGATAATAATAATAAATATAGGAAGAAAAACGAGAAGTAGAATTATTTTTTATCGCTTTATTACCTCTGAGAAATTTTAATTATATTATAAAAGATACTAAATTGAATAAAAATAAGATGAAGGATTAAAAATATACCGAGATTTTATAATTTTCTCCAACAGACGTACGGATTTTTAATTAAAAATTCTTGTTAAAAAATGAAATTATACGTGAAGAATTGTGGGGAGGAGTGTGAATACATATGTCGAAATGTATCAAACATTGACATCTTCTGGAATTATTCTTTTACTGTCTGACTGATGCGAGGAATAGAAAAGTGGGGCGTTGATGGGGAGGTTATCCACATGACGTGCTCTCATTGTTTGTTCGTTTATATTCCGCCTCGGTGTCTTTGTTGCTATAGAAACGAGCCACTGTGGGCGTCTCCAGGTGTCACAGAGTAAATTCACTCCCTGTTAAGTAGGTACGCCGTTTCGAACTTGCTTATCAGTTCAATTAGAAAAGTTGTCCAGAATGCAATTCTTACGTTATTAGACGTCTAGACTCAAACAGGTACGATTTAATTAACTTTCCATTCGAATACTGTTATTGTTCCTATCATTAAAAAATGGAAGGAAAAAAAAATAAAAAAAATTTTTTTTTTTTTTATCAGTCACCGTTTTTATAATTCGATATACTCACGAACGATGCAGTGATGTAATTAAAAACAAAACTAAAACTTCGTTTCATTACTGAGAAACCATGCAGATAAACACGATTTACAGGGGACGGCAATCGTCGCGTACGGATTTATTGTTGTGGAGAAATTCGAGTCGTTAATAAAATTTAAATTTTTTTTTTTTTTTTAAGTGTAGAGAAGTCAATGGATATGAATTTACGTAAAAATATTAAATTTAAATCCCCCAATTTAAAGAAAAAGAAAAAATTCATTTAAAATTTCGTAATTATGAATAATGAATGGTGACAGTAAAACTGAAGTGTATTTTGACACAATATATATGTATTTTTTTTTTTTTTATCTGCCGTCAAGTTATTCGTTCCATGCTTTATTAATCATTCTTCTATAAGGACAAGTTATCAGATTATTAATTTTTTTTCGTTCATTATAGAAAGTGGGTTTCGGTTTTTTCTTTAACTAAAGTAATAATATGAGGAAATTATCTGCTATAAAATAACCTGCATATTTCCTAAAAATTTCTGCCCCTCCCGTTACTATAGTAACCGATGACTAAACGACAACAGCGGTTTGGATAGCGTCCAATGTTACCATTTTTCTCCTCCCCAAGAGGATAGGCAAACAATGTTACTGTATCCCTTACAATAATGTGTGATTGAAAGTTCGGTTTAATTTCCGAAAACTCTCTTCTTTTTTTTCTATACTGTGTTAAATAAATAGAAAGGCTTTTATACGAATATATACGAATTAAAATTACGATCAAATTGCATACGCGACCACGACTTGCAAATATAAACGTTTGTCCTGCATAATCTGTTCATCCATCATCTCCGACAAGTTGTTGACTAAAACAAGAATAAGCTTTGCTATGACTTATTTATAACTTACGACATTTACGTATCAATAATACATCCCTCACGCAGAAAAAAATGCTACGAGTTGTTAAGCGATATATATATATATTTTTTTTCTTTTCTTGTATCTTTAATACCTTTCTTGAGGTGTTTAAATTTTTAATGCTGAGAAAATTTTTGCTTTACATTCTGGGAAGCTACTTCATGACTTTTCAGAAACCGAAAAGAAATCACGACGTAATTTTCAAAAACCGAAACTTTGTGCACAAAGAAACCACGTCGTGGTTTCTTTGTGCACAAAGAAACCACGACGTGGAACCACAATTCTGGAACCACAAAGAAACCACGTCGTGGTTTCTTTGTGGTTCCAGAATGCATCATCGATGCATTCTGGAACCACAAACGATATCGATGATGCATTTTTGGAAGCCACGTCGTGGTGGAAAAATTCTTAAATTCTCCAAACATTTCGTGAGTACATCAGAAGAAAATAAATCGAGGTTGGGATACATATTGCGCATGTTCAATACATCGCGTGCACTTCTAATGATGATTAAAGATCGACTTGTGAGCGGAAGTTCACCGTTAACTAGAATGTTACTGCGTCACTTCCTGTCTCTCTCTTTATTATTAATGTTGTTATAAGAATTGGATATATTAGACTTCACCTTTAACAATTAGCTCGCTCGTTGCGCTGTTTATTCTGCTCTTAACCGAATAAAAATCTGCATTACTGTTAATTTTCCGATATTAAATTACTTTACGTATCAGAAATTCGAGATGTGGGTATTTGTAATTATTTAACAAGCACTACGTACAATCTGCATAATTATCTCATCTGAAGCGATCGTGTTACGTTGCCCATCAGAAGCGACACGATTTGACATAACTAACCTTAACAACAATGACTGGAAATTTAACAAGCCGAACAGTGTGAGAGCAATTTATTGGCCTCTAGTTTAACTTAGATAATATTTTATCATAAACACGGCATAAAAATAACACTGTCAAAAGTCTCGGTAAAGATAAAGAAGAGCGGCGTTTTACCACATCAAATCCCAAGGTACATGTGCTGCAATGAGAGACTTACGAGCAACCAATCTCTTGGGAAAGAAAAAACAAAGAAGTTGATGAGAAACCCATCTTCGGTGCCTAAGTGCCTTTCGTGGTTTCACAGATTAGCTGTCGAAAGACTAGAAAAAAGGCTTAGAAATCAGACTGACTGGACGGAAGAGCGATGACTCAGAAACCGATTTGAGACGATGGCTCAGTCTGTCCCCCAAGGGAATCTTTTACAGTGTCTAGATGCGAAAACTGGTGAAAACGAGCTCCATGACCTCAGAATATCTTCTAGCTGTTGGCAATATCAGTTGGCAATAGGACTAGAAGCTTGTGTGAATGGATTTAACCTACTACTGTTGACATTATTCAGTTGTTTACCTTTCATGCTTCCATAGTTTCCGCATATTTTTTTTTTTTTTTTTACCATTTTTAACAGAAAATTTGTGCTACCTTACAAAAGTATCGTTATAAATGGATTAACTACGAGTATGCTGTTTCCTTCGGCATCTCTGAAGAACTTAATCTTTCAATCCTGAACGAATGTTAGCATCTTATATATCGCCATATATATATTCTACAGCTTTCTGCAGTTACTTCGAGCGCTCGATATAACTTACAAATTAATTCTACTCCTGAATAAGTTACGGCCTTTCAGTCGTTCGAAAAAATTAAAAATTTGCAATTTTTGAGAAGCCAACATGTAAAATTTCAACAGTTAAAGGAATAAAAATCAACGATAAATGTCTAATTAAAATTAAAGTCGTTTATGAATATGTGATTTACATTAACGAGCGAATGAAATATTGCAATTAAATACATTTCGTCCTAAAAAAAAAGTTTAATTTAAAATTTATTTCTGTTTTAAATTACGTTTCCGAGTAAAAATCAAATTGAAAATATCGATTTTTTTTTTCCTCTCCTCTTTTTTTTTATTCTTTCGGTTTTATATTTAGAACGATTTAAGTGTATCAATCTGGGATTAAACTACAAAAAAAAATGACATTTATGCAGACCTATATAAAACTCTTAATTTTAATCGGATCTTTGGCGTTATAAATTCTATTCAACTTTTTAAACAGGAAAGAGATAAATTTTTAGATTAGTCTAGAAATGACAATAACGGCTTTTTTTTCCCCTCCTGTACTTAATTCCTGCTGGATAGCCCATAAACACTAACTATATTATGCACTTAGACTTTTAGTGTTTTCCTCTTCGGTTAACGACCACAAAGTATATTTTAGCGTGACGTCACCGATGATCTACCCCACCGATCGATTAACCATACATTAAAAGAGTAGACAAACATCATCTAAACTTCAATACCAATCGTTCTCTCTCTTTAAAAAAATGTAATAGTAAAAAAAAAAATGGAATTATGTGGTGCTTCTCGTTGCTATCGTCACCGTGTCGTTCAAACATACGCGAGAAACGTTCGTGATAATCGCGTGACTACAGCAAAATGCTCTTTCGTGATGGCGGATCTTAATGCAAAACGTATACGAATTTCATACCCAAAGAAAATGCGTCAGCTGCAAGTAATGATTGCGTTTCGGTATAACGCTGATAGAATTTTTTTCTCATCAGAGGAGGAAAATATAAAAAAAAAAAAATAGGAGTATTAAGGTGAAGTCAAAGGTCATCGGTACGTTAAACGAATTCGAAATCTCTATCGGATTCGGATTCAACCTGTTCGTGTGATGAGATGGCCATTAGTTCCGTTAATCCTTGCCACGTATGTTGGTACTGAGCAATCACATTCTGCAGGATTAATGATTGTCCGTTTCATCAGACATGGACCAGACTTTGATTATTAGGACTAGCATATAGCAATTTGTGATTGAGATAAAAGCTTAGTGTCAGTGAGCGCCGGATAAGATGATGATAACCATAGTTCTCACGTATATGTAGCACATAACGCGTTTACACTATGCACGTTACGAATAAAAATTCGATAAACAAGAGTTATACATTTTTTTTTCCTCTCCTCCCGCTCTCTCAATAGAAAGTATATCATTTAATATAAATTATATGCTTTTATGTACTAAATAATGCAATTTTTAAGTAATATGTATGTAAAAATTACTATTTATGATGAATAGAAAAAAATATATAGAACACAAACAGTCGCTGGAATAAGTTTTTATATTAAAAAGTAAAATCCACGTTACAGAAGAGTAAATATATACAATGCATTGGAACAGTATAAACAACGAAAATAAAACATGGAATAAGAATTTAAATCAACAAAAACAATATATATATTTATATAAAATCTGATTTATTTCATATTTTTATATACTCTCTAACTCTATATATATATATATAAATATCGATCTTTTTGTTTGTTTATTAAGTTAACTTCTTTTTCCTCTCTACAATTGGCATTAAAATGGATACATAAGAACGGTGAAGCGTTTAATGATAGACTGAATGGATAATTAACTTTTTATTTTCGATTTTTTGCAACTTGGGAGTAAATACAGTAATAAAAATATCTTCCGTAATATCAGAAATATAGCCAATATAAGATTTAAGATCTCCGAGGTAAGCTAGCAACAGAATTGACTATACAGTTTCTGGAGACAAGATTGAGTTATGGACGCATTAAAGTTAACAAGGTTGTCCAGCTTCCAAAAAAAAATAATAATAAAAATAAAAAAATAAAATGGAGGTCAGGATTTATAGAAAATTTAGGGAAGCGAAGAAGAGGAATTGAAGCGAGATGGATGATAAATTCGCTTACTTTTTCTTCCTTATTGACGACATTAATTACGTTGGAAGTGTAGTTAAGTAATGAGAATTTTTGTAGATAAAAATAAAGGAAGTAAATAATATATATAAAAAAAAAAAATCATAAATTTAAACCGGCAGAATGGAGTTTAAGATTCTCGCGATTGTTTTTCAGCTAAATTAAAGACTATCTGAATGTCTTCAGCCATTTATTCTCGTCTATTCTAATGTAAAGAAAATAGCTTGGAGAAAATTTTCGATTTTGAACCTTGTGAAAAAAAATACTGATCAATATTTCAACAGCTATTTTGTTCAATTCACCAAAACTAACTGTTAAATGCTGCTAACTGCTGCGAGATCAATGCGTATACATACATGCTAATCAATAAGATATCCTGTCTGGAAATATTATTTAATGTTAAAAAGAATACTGTTATTACTCGGAATTTAGAGAAGAAAATCATTTTATTTTATAAAAACATAAGTAAAATCGACTTAAATTCTAATGATTTCTTTTATGGATAAAGAGAGATGATGGCTTTTTTTATCCGCGATATCCGAGTGATGGGTGAAAACTGCAGTCATAATTTTCGAGCATTCCCTAGTGAACCTGAACCTAACCTACTGGGGAGAGTGGAATGCATTAATCACTTGGCTATTAGACAAATTATTATGGGCGTAACGCTGTTTTTACAGAGAACTCAAAACTCCAGAGACATTACGCAGTATTCTTTCTTTGAATTCTCTTTCTTATGGACATAAAATCTCTATAAATACATTTCCGAACATTTTATATATATATATATATATGTATGTATGTACGTGTGAGTGTGTGTAAAAACGATTTTTATCGATTGGCTATAAGGAAGTATTAAAACGGAAATTTTAAATCCAGAATTATATTGAAAACTGTAGCAAAAACTATTAATATCTTGGCAATTTAAGAAACGGATCGATACAGGCTTTTGTTTACAGCGAGTTTTATAAATGTTCTTAAGTATCTAGTGCTTATGTTATGGATCAAAGACACAATATTTTCTATATGAAAGCTAATCCACACTTTTATAAACTACTATTGTTACCGTTAGAAAGCTAAGTCATTGTTAACGGGGAAGACCTTTTCCTCGTATTTCTAATTAAAGGCAATCAACTGCAAGCGTTGATGTCAACAGATCCCATTCAGCGATATACACAAATCGGATAATCAGCACACCCATACAGCCATCCCATCAGCCAAAAACGCGCTAGGCGGTCGAACTGTGGCATTTTGCCAAACTCACAATGCTAAGAAAATGAACCTCAGACGATCAAGAGGGATAGCGACGGATAAAAAAAAAAGAAACAAAAGAGAAAGAGAGAGAGAGAGAGAGAGTTTGTAACTTTAGTGAATAGCCTGAGATGCTGGATACACCACATTACTTGTCCACAGCGTGACTGCTGCATAAGCTATAAAAACTTAGTTTTCAGCACCCGAAATATTACTGAAAGTAACATCGGAATTTTTTCGCTCTCTCTCTCTTTCTCTCTCTTCTTTTTCTTGTTATTTTGCTAAATTTTCAAAATTAATAATTGTTAAATTCGTATTAAGTAATTTTTTGTTCAAAAATTTTTGTACATATAAAAAAGAAATTCGTAAAAAGTGTGAGATCGTTCGTAGTTTTACGTGTCATCTGGAAACATCCGCACTCAAATATTAATCATTAATTAAGAAATGTCTGTTATTTTCGAAGTTAGAAAACTTGCAATATGAAAAAAAAATTGTACGCCATGGACAAGTTTCCGTTTAAATTTTGTAGAGAGCAAGAAAATTCAAATTTTATATGCCACGCTTTATGTAAAACAACTACTTTTTTGTAGCTTCACGTAAATGATCTTATTCCATGTTTAATGTCGGCAAGGCCGTGCAATGTTCTCTGAATACAAAACGGCAGAAAGAATTTAAATACTTAATTCCGTATGATAGACATTAATCTTTTTATTTCTATCCATAAATCTGTTTGCTTAACTTATGCAGAGAATAAATAAAAATTACTCTCAATCAATGGGGAAGGCAAAGTAAGAATTTCATGCCATTTAAAGCCACTCATAAGATGCTTCAAAATAACTCTAAGAGTTGCATTAATTGGTTCATCGGAGCGATAGATCACCATGCTAAAGATGCAACTACTTTTTCGCATTTAGCCTACTGTATTTTTGTCGTAGCTATTCACGAATGTTGTTGTTGTTGTTGTTGTTGTTGTTGTTGTTAAAGAGTTTATCTATATATCAAAATTAACAAAATCGACAAAAGATATATACATATTATAATTAATTATCGCTTTAAAATGGCATCAATTATCAGATTCGGAACGTGTTTAAAGGAAGCCAAGATAATTAAGACGCATTTTCACTTATCTGGAAAGGAATTAGTGACGATAAATACTGTTTACACATTCACTTTTCTCCGCAGGCAGTAATATAAAATTTACGTATTTCGAAAACAATCCACTCGCAACAATCTCAACATATTACATTAGGTGCGAATCAATCATCAGAAAATTTTAAAACGTCGTAAACAACTTAAAGTGGGTTTTGTAATTCTGTAAAGTTTTCGAAATCTTAATGCAATACCCGCGTAGAAATTATATTATATTCGAAAGAGTGATACTTGACAGGAGGACTGATTCAACCCATGCCAAGAAATCAAGAAGGGAGAGGGAAAAAAATAGAGGGAAAAAATCAGGACAGAGTCGATTCTTGGTATGGTTCGCTCTCTCTCTTTTCCCTTATCTCTGAAACACAGCATCCCCTTTGCTCTCCCCCTTTCTGTTGTGTTTCATCCCACAAATAGCAGATGTAAATTCCAATACCAAGTCGATGAACGGGGCGACAAAGGGGCTGGAGGGGAACTGTCACGAGATTTTGCTTAATGAGGCGAATGTGGAAGCGATTCCATCTTCTGTCGATAATTTTGTAGTCGCCGATCTCCCGATCTGTTTAATGATAACATTTTCGAGTTAATTCCATTTGATGTTACCGCAAGAGGTGTTCGATGAAAAGTATTGAGGCGATTTTGCAAAATGTACAGTTTAAAACTCCACAAACATGCGATCAAAAACGCCGCAGACTTGTATAATTCTCTTTCTCATTTATTTATATGCACGTAAAAAAATAAGTTTTGATATATTTTTACGATTTAATTAACGATTTCTCTTAATTTTCATTAACAACAACAACAATAATTCATTTAAAAGTAATTATTTCATTGCTTATTGTTACATCACGCGTATTATGATTGTTATGTCATAATCGTAAGAGCCAATAAGCGAGCGAAACCTGCATTTTTTTCCGTTAGAAATATTATGATTAATTTTGCTAACAGAAAAAATAAGTGTAGATTTCGCTCTCTCATTGGCTGTTGTGATGATGACATAACAATGATAATACGTATGGTGTAATAATACGCAATGAAATAATTACAATAGCCAATAAAACAGCGGAAACCTACAAGCATTTTGTTTCGTTGGCAATATTGTGATTTAAAAATTTTTAAAATTAATTACAATATTGATAACGGAAAAAATGCTTGTAGATTTCCGCTCTCTTATTGGCTGTTGAAATTATTTCATCGCATGTTATTACGTCACACGTATTATCATTCTTATGCAATAATCGCAATAGCCAGTGAGAAAGCGAAAACTATATTTTGTTTTTTAACAAAATTAACTATAATATTTCTAATCGAAAAAAAAAAAATGTAGGTTTCGCTCGCTCATTGGCTATTACAATGACGACGTAATAATGATAATACGCGTGACGTAATAATATGCAGTGAAATAATCGCAACGCGGAAACCTACGAGCATTTTTTCCCCGTTAGCAATATTGTAATTAATTTTTAAAATTTGAAAATTTTTCGTCTAATAGACTGATTTCTTTTTTTGTTTTATTTTAAACTGCAAAAATGAGAAAACGAAAGGAATTTTTTTTTTTTTTTTAATAAATTCAAACTTCACGGCAAACTAGCGCAGCCGATATAATAATATTAATATAGTTATACCGTAACCAATCTAGATATATATATTTCACAGTATTAAATATTTGCACAGCAGAAAATTTTGTTTATCTACAAACTTGACTCTCCTTAATTTCGTTCGGGATTTTCGCGACGAAAAAAATAAAATAAAACTATCTTTAGAAATTTTATTACTAGAAAGAAGTTTTTCTTACTAATATGAAATTACTTACATAATTATTTTAACATTTATTATATCGATTATTCAAATTTTTAACGGTGTTCATCGAATTAACTTCTCTTGTTGATTTTGTAAGGCAACTAATGTAGGCTAACAAAATTATAAACCAGTTTTGCAAAATGTTTCTCGTTTAGCAAAATTAATCGATAATTCCGACACCACGAATTTTTTTATTTTTTTATTTATTTTTTTCGTGAGGGGAGGAATGCTTTTAACCAAGTTTGCAACAAGTCAGTTGGTAAGAGAAAATATGCGAAAATCTACAAAAGGCGAGTTGCCTTGGAGACCATCCTGCGTCAGAGAATACACCAATTAGTCTCATAGTTTGTCTAATGCAATTAAGTCATAGTCGATGACGACAGGTGGTCCCATTCAAATATTCAGACTGGCTTCTCATCCACTTCCGATCCCATTTCCTGTTTTAAGTGGAACGGGAAGCGACAATTTTCGACTTCCACATCGTTAAATTTTAACAATAATAATAACCATTTTTTATTATTATTGTTGTTATTATTATAAGAAAAAAAACCTTCGTAATCATTTCTTAATGACGAAAAAAGTCTACAAAATTAACATATTTTTTTTAAAATTATTATTCACTTCGTAAAAATCGCTATAATGTTTACGAATTTTAGACAAACATAACTATGGAAAGCTGTAAAATTTTGACATTACTACTATAGAAACTTGACAGATTTTGTAGATGATCTATCGTACCGATTTCTAGTCTAAAAATGTCGACATCCGAGCGGTAGATAACAAAATAAACACACGAAAAAACGTTTAAATTTTTATGTTTTCTGAGAACACAAAATTGTTTGTTTTTCTGTGTGATTTATGATTTTTGCATCTGTTAAACTTTACATTTAACTATAATTGCTATTAAACTGCATCATTTATCTATCTAATTTGTTTTCCTATTATAAAAACACGCATTAATACGCATTTTTTCTCCTCCGTCCCTTAATATTCGAGCCATCAAGTGAGAGTAACAACAAACAGAGTTCACCAATTCTTGATTATAATAATTCATAAATCTGTAATATCATTAAAATAAAAATAAATTTTCGTTTCTAGATATTTTAATAAATACGAAAAAAAAAACTTCCACAATTGTTATTTCGTACCAGATCTTTTTTTTTCCCCCTCTTTTCCTCTCCGTCTTGTGCATTCCTTGATTGGGTGTAATGGTGATGGAAATAATGTTTAATTATCGTAAGTGCATACCAAAAAAATTTTTATGTGGATCATTCAGGCATTTTCTTAATTGAATTGAATTTTATATCAACAAAAATAATAAAAAATAAAAATAAAAAAATCGGTAAAAATTACTTAAGGGGAGGGAAAAAAGAAAGAAACACAATACGTAGGCTACAGTGGAAAAAATTATGCAGCATTTATAAAATATACATCAATTCTGAAAGGTTATTTGATTTTATATATTTTTTTACTGAAATTATCAGTAATTTCTGATATTTTTTAAAGTTTAATTTAATAAATTAAACATTTATCTTTCCGTTCTTCGTTTTTGAAAGGTTAAAAATTCATTATTTATTTAGTTTAATGTCTAGTAATTTTATAAATGCTTTTAGTTTAAAAAAAATAGTACCTCATCTTAAAATTCTGCGAGATAAATTAATTTGATTATCATCAAACGGGCAGTGCGTTAGATTAGAAGCAATTATTGCGTGCGGGTTATATACGCGATAATCCGTTTTAGGCGCATTTTTAAGATAGTTTTACCAGAACGACGATTGCTTTTTACGGATGTAAACTATACAGAATCACTTATACGACTTATAACTAGTTTCATTTGGTGCGAAGAAACTTCTAAGCGCGAAGAATCTCTCATGAGAGTAGCAGACTGTTTGGTGTAAGGAGTCGAGACTCTTTTGCACCTCTTCCAGAATGCTCCTGGATTATTCATTAATCTGTTGGCAGATGGCCAATACTCTCGTTTCAGTTCACTTCAATCAGCTTAACCCCAGCCTAGCAAATTTTGTTGATGATTTTGTCCCTGGAGATTTTTAAAATTTTAAATTTGTTGATATACTACATCTGTTTCTTTGTAAAAAAAAAGGAAGGGAAAAAAGATCGAAATTGAATGGTATCTTAGACATATTCCATGTTGAAGTACTGGAAATCTTTGACACGAAAAAAAACCCTTTTTTTTAAGCTTATAAAATTTGCATAATCATTCGTGTGACTTGATTTAAAGGCATTCCATTATAGTTTATGTTTGATATCCTCATCCAAACACATTTCTAAATCCTCAACGGAGTTAAATTTTGCAGACTTTAAATGCAAAAATTTTTTTTGAGGAAGAAGACCTTGATCAAAAGAAGAAGAAGGGAAAAAAAGATAATTAATCAATGATACACACTCATGAAATATGGTAAAGATATACAAGTAATCTTTTAATATTTTTTTTAGTTTTTTAAGTAATAAATCTTCAAGAATAATGCCCCGTTTTTATGTTAGCTATTACTTGTCAAAATTCTCCTGAGAGAACAGCAAAGAGTCTTAAAATCTCTCAACATCTCTTTTCGATTCTGTTTCTTCTCTCTTTCTTTCTTTTTTTTTATCATCATCATCCTTACGAGTTAAATATTTAAATGTTTTCGAAGAAGACGTACCTTTTATATCTACCATAAAAAAAAAAAAAAAATAGAAAAAGAAGAAAAAACTTCTTCGATATTAAATAATCTACCAGTTCAAACTTTTAGATTATCAAATAAAGATCAGCCGAGAAAGTCGTACAAATGATCATTAAACAGATGACGAGGAATTAATGTAGATTAAAAGTAGAGTTATCACGAAGATGGAAAGAAAAGTATTAATTCTAACAAATATAAAGATCGATTAGGAATCAAGCAATGGAGATTAACCGAATAATTAGAACTTATCACTGACAAATAATTATTAAAATATGATGATGATGAACCGAATAACCACTTAATGCTGATTTACTAAAACCATGAAGATTAAAAATTCGATGTTAATTGTTAAATATAACTGTTTAGAGATGACACATCGAATTTTTAGTCGTTCCTAATTATAATTAATTCGTAATTTATTCAGATTAAAAATAACCACGACTGAGTTTAGTTTTATTAAAAGTAATGTTGTTGAATATGTTTCAGGAATTATTATTATTATTATCGTAGACAGTTGACGAGTGTATTTTTCCTCTTTCTCATCTAACCCAAATCCTTCTAATTCTTTCTCTAGATAGAGATGATTAGAAAGGATTGTAGCAGTCTGATATTGGTTATCTATCAGAAAAATAACTAATCACGTTAAAAATCCATACTGATATCACCGTAAACATGAAAATGTTTAAGAATTTCCTTAAAACATTCCCGCTTTCTGTCAGTCTAACGTTCAAATTTTTAAGTTGGAAAGTTAATATTTTTCGATGCGATCTATTCACACTATTTGGATTGATATGCCGCTTAATTTAACAGTTTTCTTAGTCTCAAATAAAAAAAAATTTAATTCGATATCAAACAATAGAGGAGGGGGAAAAAGTAATCTTGGAGCCGTACAGAATTCAGGCCGAGATGAACTGCAATGTTTCCAATTTTTGTAAAGTGTGTACTCTATCAAATTCGAACGATAAATTCATTTATAACGACGTTTCTTCCGAGTTTTAAAAGTTAACAACAAATAAAAAACAACAAGGAAAAAAAAATCTGCTATTTCTAAATGAGAAATTTATTTAATTCCATCTTCATATATAATTTTAAAAAATAATAACAACAAAAAATCAAATTTAATCTATGACGACTGGAAAAATATTAATGCAAAATATTTCATTCTACAGTATTTTAATTGAAGAGATATTCATTTCGGATAGAAAAAAGAAAAAAAAAATGTTATCAAAAGAAGAAGAAAACACGCAAAAAAAAAAAAAAAAAAAAAAAACCTTTCAGAAAGCCAAGAAAACAAATTAATTTATGCGAATTGTTTAGAAAACAATAAAAGATTTTTGTTGATTTTTCTAGATTTCAATCTAATGATAAAATATATGATATTCGTTAAATTGATTATAATGCAAATAACTACTCTTCGGGCTATTTTCCTTATTGTTCGAAAGTCGTTCTTCGATAAATAAACGAGAAACAAATTCATTGAAAGGCAACGAACCCCGTTTCTGTTTAAACTATAAACCTTTCTTCCATTATCGTACATATATACGCACATATATATTTTCTGGTATGTTGGCTGCATGACGAATTACTAAATTTATCTACGGTTACGTCACATCCATCAAAAGATGCGATGAGTGTACCAATCCAGCATTGTTTTCCGGATAATTTTTAATGACAATTTTGATTGAATATTCTTACCGTGTTCGATAAATAAAAATCGATTAAAGCAAACTTGGAAATGCAACCGGAGGATTTTAATTGATCATCTATGTGTCAATACGGATGCTTTTATTATATCTAGTTTCTCAGGTAAGCAGTTTGTCTTGGCAATTGCCCCGAACCACACTGGCTTATATATCACTCACAATAACTAATGTCGATCGTATTCAAATCCCAAGTGTTTTCCTTCCATAACAGAATGGATACGCATATCAGAACTTATATAGAACCCGGAGGCAAAGCAATGTGTACACAAGAGCGATTGGATGAAAAGAACTGTCTGAATGTTTTTATCGTTTGTATATAGAACTATACTCACGACAAATGTACTTTCATTCCGTGTATTTTGAGAAATAAATTACATATTTTTTAATATTAGCGAAATGTAAATTCGACAGAGAAAATAACTGCCTTTTTTATTATTATTATTCTCTTATTTCCATCGAAACGTTGTTAAAAAATATCCAATTTTGTCTTTTAATATTAGTTTATTCCATGCCTTGTTCTTAAACTAGACTGAATTAGCAGCATGTTCCTAGTTTTAATCAATTTTATGTCACTATTGTTTTGATGATTTGGTTAGAATCATGTTCTAGATAAATATTTTTCTAGGCTTATTTATCAAGCATATTATGAATTATTCTTATTTGTAGAATTATCTTATCGTTTACAGTTATCTAAATCCGACATTTTATTCCTTTCTGTAATTTATTCAGCATTATCTTTCCAGATAAGAACGTTCCTAAAATGAATCGGCAGCATAACCTTAATCAAATTTATGTTGCCGAAATGCATATTTTTGAATATATTTGCCATCGTGTTTCCGTATATGCTTACTTATCTAAATACCATCACTTTTTGGATTAATTATGTAATACAGGCCTATCAGTTATAGTTTATCTGCGTTCAACATATATATTTATCTATAAAATATTCCTAAATTTGTTCAGCATTTCTAGATAAGAAAAATATCTATGGTGAATCAGAAGCACGAATAATTCAGCCTTATGTACACGAAAATGGACCTCACAAATTACTAAACAAATCTGTTTTTGGATAGATTTAATTATCACGTTCCTTAACAGCTTATTCCTAAATATAGTTATGTTCCTGTATTTGTGAATTAATTTTTTAGGCAGGACTAATTCTATCAGTTACAGTTATCCGTATTATATTCCTCTACAGAACGTTCCTGAATTTATTCAGCATTTCCTTTATAGATAATAATTTTTCTAAACTGAATTAGCATCATGTTCTTAAATTTAATCAAATTTATGTTCTTGAATATTAACTTTCCTGAATTTAGTTATTACAACCCATTATAATCCTTTTAATCAACATTATCTTCCTAAAATACATGTTTCCTGATGCATTGATCACATGTTCACGTATAGGCTCCTATACTTAATTATAATCACGACTTAATTTTTGTATGTTCTATCAGTTAACAATTATCTGCATTCAATACACAGATCTATAAAATGTTCCTGAATTTGTTCAGCATCACATAAACGTACAATTAGTTTGAATTGGAAACATATTTATGAAGTTATTCACCTTTATATCCCCTCATTTGAACTTCATTATATTTATTTATTAAAGTGTTCTTAGATAATCCGGATTTTAGATTTTAATTATCGAATTCGATCATTATCATGTTCCAAATAAATATTTTTCTAGGTTTAATTATCATTATGTTTTTTAATACTCTTAAATGTAGTTATTATCTTGTTCCCGACTTAATTTCTATGCGGCCTATCTGTTACAATTGCCTGCACTCAACATCATATCCTTCTACAAAATATTTTTAAATTTATTCAGCATCATCTGTCTACATGAGAATGCCTCCAAATTGAATTAGCAGCATGTCTTAGACTTAATCAAATTTATGTTTCTTAAATTTAGTTAGTATAAGAGCCCAATTTTTGTTTCCGTCAACGACATGTACCTGGAAAACACACTTCGGAATACATTTATTCACCGCAATCATTACGTTCCCGTACTTAATTATCATCACGTTTTTGAGTTAATTTTTATGCGATATATAACTTTTATCAGTCAGAGTTATCTACATTCGACATACACATTTATCTATAAAATGTTCCTGAATTTGTTCGACAATCTCTAGATAAGAACATATCTAGTTTGAATCAGAAGTATTCGGATTTATATTCCCCGATATGGACCTCCCCAGATTTATTTAGCATCGTGTTCTTGAATAATCCGATTTTTTTTTTTTTTATTTAATCAGTATCGCGTTACAGAATTTAGTTAGAATCGTGTTCCAGATAAAAATATTTTTCTAGAATTACTTATTTGTCATTTTCCTGAAAGTAGCACATTTTCGAAGCATGGCGCTGACATAACTTAATTAGCTTGTTGTTCTTGGATTAATTTTTGAGTGTGGGGATATCACTATCGGTTACGCCATCTTGAGTTTACATGTTCTTTATAAAAGTATCTAATTTCGGTTACAAGTTATGTCGGCTAATGAATTTTTACGCGTTGCATTCCGCATAAAATTTCTGCCAGTAATTTTACGGCACGTTTCGAAATTAATTAAACCCATTATTAAATTTTCATTCGTGATATTTTAATTTTTTCTTTTTTTTTTTTTTTTTAACCCTTCTGCGAAAGTCATTACAATTCATACAGTCGCATTGGTTTTATACGGGGAAATGCTAAAACTTTAAAAGCTTTTGTTGTATTAGTTAATGTGTAATAATTGAGTTATAAATCTTTCCTCGGAACGTCTCGCTATATAACTACCAAAAATTATATATGGTGTACAATCTGTTATATGATCTATTTAATTAAGAAAATTTCATTCTTTCTCTAAAGTCAATTAATTATAAGTTATTAATGCTCATTTAGATAATTAAGTAGGAAATTCGTGTCTGAACGTGGAAATTTTCGACGGTTTTTTTCTCCGAATTCGAGTATTTTCCGATTGATCTTATATATATGCCTACCGAGTACTTACCAATCCTTAATTTAATTGTATAAATTAGCTTCGAAACGAGTAATTTTAAATGAAAAACAGACGAAAATAGCTTTAAATGTCACAAATTGAAACGGTAGTTAACTAAATAAAGTACATTTAAACAATTTTTTTTTATTTTTCATCCTGAGTAGAACTAAATATTAGATGAAGAAATAGAAAAATCCGAATAAATTCGAATTTTATGTAAATTATTAATGATTTTCCTCAACGAATGGACTTTTTATAGGGGGAGGGGGAAAACAAATGACAGAGCGTCACTTTGCGAGCAGGTAGTTAGAGCGTAACCTTACATAACAAGTACTCTCTCTCGTCTAAACTATTATTTATAGTAGGTAGTCATTTATCTTCTATTAGAAGGCTGTTTAGTCGATACATCCTCTTCTAACTTTATAGAAACAAGTTTCACAGCAATTCTCCTTTTTTTTTAGACCAGTTTCTTCTTGCGTTATAATTCAACGCTTATATATAGAGAATATATATATATATGCGGTTCCTTTCGTCTGGAGAAGGTGGCAGAGATAAAAGAGAATTGAGAAAACTTACCGTCACCAGTGATGGATCTTATAAAGGTAGCGACCAACGCCACAAACAGCAAATATGACTTTAACATTTCAGACGATCTCCCTATTTTCAATATTAAGTAGCCTTGGTATACTACCTATAAAATGAGAAACAACAAGAAGAAAAAACATATAATTATATAGAAGCACAGGTATACTGGCCTGAATCCTCCTTCCTCAATAACACCTCTCCAGTAGATAATCATCAGTTCAAATCCCTCAATAAAACACAACACCTTTCGGTCATTTCCTTTTATCCAATTACACCAAGCACTGTGGGGGGCGTTGGGATTGGGACGGGACTACCACCTCCGCAGGCCCCCGGGGGACATCCCTTTGTAGCGGTGCATGATGGGTAGCAGTGCTAAGCGCCCACCCTCACAAACACGCACACAAGATACAGGGACACTAACTGTATCAACCTCCCGCCAGGCGTAGATTGCGTGGGGTACTTAGCGCATGCGTAGTCTTTGGTAACTGGTGTGGTGGCACGATCTTCGTTGAAAGCGTCCAATCATCGTGGGGCGACGAACAGTCGTCATGGTAATGGGTCCCCCTCTCGTGACGCCACGTTTAGTTCGACTGTGAGCTGCGTGAGAGAGACAGATATCCTCAAGGCTACCAAAGCTAAAACTTGTTTTGGCTGAAAGCAAATTTCCCTTTTTTCTTATAAAAATTCTATCGTAGTTCATTGTTTAAAGGAAATTTTCCTTGTTTTTTTTTAATCCCGTAATTTATCGAAAAACTTTGCTATAATACATTGATTAGGATTTAAGGGAAACTTTTATTCATTAAAAATTCGCCAATTTTTCGCAATAAAGTCTTATGCATATCAATCAGTATGCAACGTATTCGAATGAAAAATTTTTTTTTTAATTAATTACACCCAAATTTTTCCATAAATTCATTGCTCAAGATGAAATTTCCCATTTTTTTAAAATTGTCGTAATAAAATCCCTTAATTTTTCGAATAAAACTTTTAACAATTGAATTAATTTATTGTTTTTAATAAAAATTAGCCATTGTTTGAAATTCCCTACTAATAAAATCACCTATTTTAATAATTAAAAATTTTTATCGCTAGCACGATAATTCTTAAAAGTTTAGCTCAAAAAGCAGCTTAAAAAAATTCCAAAAAACTTATCAGCACTTCAGTTTTCATCAAAAATGTTTAAAAATTTAAAAACTACCTGAATTTTTTCGTTTAATTTTTAAGTTACAGTCAATTCTCCCCAAAATTTACTTTGAAATTCTTGCAGTTTTATAAAAATATAAAAGTTCTCCCACTTAATAATAATTTATTCAAACTCCCAAATTAATAAATCTAGAATAATTTTAAAGTAGTGATGTTTTTAAATTTTCCTCACAGTTTCCTCATAATAAGCCATTTTTCTCCAAAATACACTACGGTATTGCAACATATAGTTCAGATCCTAGTTTAGGGAATTTCCTCACAATTTTTTTAAAATCTCCATTGTTATAAAATTATAACAAATTTTGAGTTTTTTTTTTTTTTTTAATTTTAGAGGTTTTTATATATCTGAAAATGCTAATTATGACTTTAATAATTACTTTTTAACTATTTTAACCCAGTTAACACCGAAACCTTTTACAGGGTTACAGAATTTTAGCGAGTTTGAAAGGAATTGATATTAATCTAGAACTGTTTCAGAGATTTTTAAGAAAACAACTCTAAAGAAAAAAAAATCCTTCTTTCTACAATTGTTTTCCTTAAAATATCCGATACAGTTATAGATTAATGCCAGTATTTTCATGCTCTTTAAAATTCCGAAAGATTTTGTAATCAACGATTAAAAATCATACCATATAAAATAATCAAAATAAAAATTAAAATCTTAAATTACCATTTTCGGAATTCTAAAATCTCCTAAAATTATTTTTTAAACCCTCTAATACGGTTTATAATTTTATAAACTCGTTAACTTTCATAATCTCCGCAACAGGAGCAACAAAATAAAATAAAATTAAAAAAAAATCCAATTTTCGGTAACATCTCCAGATTTCCAAGTGCTTCCCTCTTAAAAAAAAATCGAAAAAAAAAAAAAATCTAATTTACTTACATTTATATTAAACATTTAGTAGTATTTTTCATTGGAGTAATTGGATTTTGCTGCATTATAGTTAAAAAAATATATATATATATAATACTGTATATGTGGGTATATATCTACAGGAAAGATGCTATTACAGGAATAAAACGGATTAAAGCCAATATCGACTTAATAATTTTATATTAAAAAATTTATATAAATATATAAGTTATATATTTCTATTTATTATTATTATTTTTTTTTTTTATTTCCTTAACAGTAATTAAATCTTAAAATTAATTATTGCAGTAGATAAAAATGAAAAATCGGTTAAATTGCTTTTTTGGAATGAAAATAATACAAACAAAATAATTTTTTTTTTTTTTTGTAATTTTTTTCTCCCATCATAATTCAAAAATGATTAATTTACTAAAGATAAAATTGGAATAGAAAAACCTATTATTCAAGTAGATGATAAAAAAAAAAAAACTATCAAATTAAAAAATAAAAATTGGCATTATAATAATAATATATACAGAAAATAGGTTTTAAGCATTTTCCATAACAAATATATATATATATATATATATATATATATAAAACACGTTAAAAATTAATAAGAATTACGAATTTTTTTCCTTCCTTATATTAAAACAGAGAATAAAAAAAAATTTATATTTGCAATTTTAATCTGTTATATATTCATAAATTAATTAATTAATTTAAAAAAAAAATCTTTCTTTTTAATAAGATCGAAACGACATTAACGATTTAATTATTGTAATTAAAGTAAGGAAAATAAAATCGATAGGAAAAAAAATCATCAGAGAATTAAAGATTATCTTAAAAATAATCGATTTATATGTATATATATCTGAAGAAGTTAATATATACAAGTATATTTAGAATAATAACAACAACAAAGTCAGAAAAAAAGATGTTTCGAATCAAATCAATCACGAAAGGAAAGAAAAATAAACTAAATATAATGATTAAAAAGTTATATTTAATTGGTTGTCATGGTAATGGGCCTTAGGGTAAATGTACCAATTGGATATATCAATAACATCTCTGGCAACTTTTGCATTTTTATCCGTTTTGAATCGGTAGAGCACAAAAAATTGCAATTTTCCTTTAAAAAAAAATTATTATTATTATTATTTTTTTCTCGGTAACCTTTAAATGAAAGCTCTTAAACAGCAATCGAAACTTTTAGAAAGATTACACGTTTCGAAAATGGCTATATCTTACGCTAATCCATGAATAAATCAAGCCAATAATTGCATCTCAAGGTCAAAATATCCATTTACTTCATACGTGTGGTATCAGAAAATTTGCCATAATAATTTATACAGCTATCGAGAGTAGAAATTATCATTCATGTTTGCCTAATAAGATTTTAAACTTTCATATTTTTTTAATACATATTATTTTTAGAGAGAAAAATTTTTATTGTGGATTTAAAATTACTGTTAAAAATATATCAAGAGAATTTCTTTTAGAACATTTTCTTATTATTATTATTATTATTATTTTTTAATCTTGGCAATTATTACAGATGTGATGTTAACTTCAACAGGTTTTTGTACGTGTAGCTGTTTTCAACCTTTTCATAAATGCGTATCGCCAAAACCAGAATTCAAGAACTTCAGTACCGCCAACAAAAATATGTCTTAGAAAGTCAACTCTATACACGTACCATCAGTGGTACGCGTACCACTGATCGAGAACCGCCGGTGTAGCATATTAAGCATGCAGGGTTCGGTATAAATCAGTAAGTATGCTGACTGATAAGGAGTCTAAATGCAAGCATTTTTATTAATTTTTTAACAGAAAATTTGACTTATGCCCTTTCGTCTATCTTCCTACGTGTTCTCAAGCAGATGCTTTAAAAAATTTATTAAAAGTCGTCAATTTTTGTTTAAAAACTAATGATCTTTGCTCTGTATTTTATTTATAAAATACATTTTATATAACAGAAAAAGCAAATAAAGTTTTTTTTTTTTTCTAAAATGTTTCAAATTTTTTCTGTAGTTTTTTTTTTACAGAATATGTATCGAGATTTAAACTTTCTAATCAAAATTTTTTAAAGCTTAAAATCGCTTTTTTATGGATATGAAATCAAATAAATTTATTTTAAAAGCTAGTTTTTTACTAAATCGAGCATTAAAACATCTAAAAAAAAATTAAAAAAAAAAATAGTATTTTCTATTTTTGCAGTTACTTTCTATATAATTCACGTGATTTTTATTTTTTTATAAAAAAAAAAAAAAAAGAGATTGAACGAATATTTATCAAAACCTAACCGAGTTATATCATTACTTCTATATTTATAGTTAAAGGAAAAATGGAAATAATAGCAACACACATACGCATTTTGCAATTAATGCAATTTATCTTGCGATTTTCGTGGATCACTCCTAGCCTTCTTAATAATAATTAAACATCCGGATGATAATTTACATAAAAGACATTTTAGTGCTTGTAAAAGCAACTTGGCAGACGTTTATAAAGATGAACGACAAGAAGAAGACATCAATCGATCGCCGTGCAGCACTTTGCAAGCCTAGATGGTAAAAGGAGGTATAAAAAAAAAAGAGAAAAAGAAAAAAAAAATTGCACGACTTCCAAAATGATATCCAGAATTGGAAAAAGGGTTATTTAAAAAAAGTATCGTTTTCCTATATTAGATTATATGAGGCAAGAATGAGGAGTGGAATATTAAAAACTTATTAAAACTTCCAACGACAATAATAGCTTTGCATATAACGAATTTTGCATTTTGAAAAGTTTTTCGTACGATCATATTATTTTGCCGGATAAAATTATACTCAGATTTATGCTTATTACAACTCAATTTTCGAAAATTATCCATTCATATTCGTAATTTGTGTGTGGTAATAAAGATTAAAAGGTTATTTTTCTTTGTCGTTATTTTTAAACGTATTGTTTTCTATCACGCATGAAAATATACGTTCATATTTATAATGAATAACGTACGTATTTTGAAGCTTAAAACATTATGTTGTTATTGCAAAACATGCGGTTCTCTTTCAGCCGTAGTAATCTTGCCAGATGACGAATTATAATCCTTGACAGATTAAAAAAGAGATTAAATTATCATCGCAGTTAATGTTAATGAACTGAACCGTAAGCGAATCGCTCTGCTAGTTGATTCCCGACTTTATTTGTGTAAAACTGAAAAGAGGTTTTGTACGTCGAAGTAAGCGAGGAAGAAAGTAAATAAATATGACAGCCATTGATTCTTAACAACCGTATTCTGTAACACGACGGTAATCACTCAAATATGCACAGTGCTTTTTTTTGCTTCTCTCATAACCTTTCAAGCAAATGACTGGCTGCTCTCAAATGGACCAAGGATCAAACACGAAATGGAAGAAGAACATGTACATCGGATACGACACAACTGCTTTTGCCGAGTTTACGATCGCGTTAACTAGCAATTTGACATGAGTAATGATGTCAGAAACGGGGGTGGAGGTATATTCTCCTACTCTGTTCCGAAACTTTCATATACATATACACCGCCCACCGACGTACCTGCACGCAGCATCCATGTATTTTTCATGACGTCAGAGAGCTGGGACGGCATCGCTGCCATTTATTAATGAATCGTGTTTCTCCGTATAATTCACTTCTACTGTTGAATATATCTCATTCTGAAAAACATAAGCGCCGATACCATCAGAATAAAAGATTTCTGACAGCAGTCGAGACTCCTTTCCAGACACGAAAAAGATGAAGTGGAAAGAGGAAAATGCATCAAATTAAGAAAGCAGAAAAAAAGATTTACTTAAATTACGATATTCAATCATAACATTTAAGTACTTTTCCAATAAGAAAATTTTCATTTTTAGTAGGTCTTTAAGGTTCGTAACATCAATTTTTCTAAACAGCGAAAGATTAAACAGTTTGCACATCCGTTCGGTAAATGTAAAGATGTCAATTTTATACGCGTAAAAAAAAGCAATTTTTCACTTGCGAAAAATGTTCTTCGTGTAAATAATGGCTTTTCGTACAAGTTACTTTCTAAAAAAGAAAGAAAAACCTTTTTTTTTTGCACTTCTCGAAATCATGTTTCGCGTGATGGTAAAATATAAATACCTCTCGCCAGCGAAAGCCATCACGTTGTATAGACAATAAATAAAATTATAAAAACGCAGAACATTTCGCGGATGTAGGAACTTACAATATTAACTTTGTCTTAAATTCTCAAAGTAAACCTAGATTTTTAATGAGAATGAAACAAGTTAATGATAAGTGAATCTAACTAAAGATAACTGAATAAAGTATTATTAAGAGAACAATACAACCTAATTGAAATGTATTAATAAGAGACCATAACAATAAAAGAACCTAATGAAAAGGAATCTAGTTATAAGAGAACCTAGTAATGAAAGAAAAATAATCATCAAGAACTAGTTGTAAGAGTGTTTAATAATGAAAAAGAGAGCCTAGTTGTAGTACAATGTTAAGAAATAAAAAAAGGAACCTAATTTTAAGAGAACGCCTAACAGTAAACAGTAAAAGAATGAATATAAACACAACAAAAGAGAACTTCCTAACAGTAAAAAAGAAAAAATCAAATTATGAGAGAACACTTGACAGTAAAAAAAAAGAAGAAATTCTAATTGTAAAAGGGCAATCTAATTGTAAGGTAGTCCTTAACAGTACAGGTAATCCTCATTTACGCCGAGTTAGGTTCCATCATATTAGTTCGTAATTCAAAACTTCGTAATTTGAGGTAATATTACTATAGAATGAATTGCTACCATAGAAATATAAAACTGCACGCTTAAACGGTCCTTTCTGTTTAATTTACAGAAGCTTCAAGAAAAGCGTAGAAATTCATGTGAACCGTGTGTAACAGTAGCAAAATCTATAAAAGTACAAATTTCGTAATTTTGAAACTTCATAAATTGAAGATTACCTCTAAATAGAAGTAACAAGAAATCTAATTGTAAGATAGCCCCTAACCCTATATGAAAATAAAAAGAAACATAATTAGAAGGTAGTTCCTAACAGTAAATAGAATTAAGAAATCTAACTGTAAAAGATTCCTTACAGTATATAAAAATAAGGAGCCTAATAAGAAATTCTAGTAGTTAAATAATAATCTAATTACAAGAAAAATCCTAATAGTCAAAAGAAAATATACAGTACAATTTTATTTTCTTCTAGAGTAATTCTAAAAAATTAAATTAACTGTAAAAGAGAGTAATACAAGAAATCTAACTAACATGCCAATAAAATAATAAAAGAACCTAGTTAAAAATAATCTAACTGAATCATAATTCAGCAAAATAAGTAAAAGAACTCAATACTTAAAGAACCTAACTCAACTCAACTCAAAAAATTACTCAATAACTCAAAAAATTTAGCAGTATGAATGTTAATAACAAAACTGATAATAAAATAATTTGATAGTAAAAGAATCTTAAAAAGAGAATAACTCGATAGAAAAAAACTCTAAAAATATGAAAATAGTATTGAAACTTAACCATAAAAACAGAAAGCCAGATAACACGGGTTCTTAAATATAAAATTAAACACCTTAATTAAAAACAAGGAACTAGATTATAAAAAGAAAAGCTTACTTGGAATAAATAAAACGAAATCATAATCAAAAATGATTTATTTCCATTAAGCAATTTGAAATTACTGAAGGAAACGACTCTTTCTATTATATACATCGCCTCCAAACTAGACTGTTAACAGTACTTGTGTGGTCAATTGTAAATTGATTTTGACAGAAGATGTCAGTTGTTGCGAGACAACAGCAGAATTACTGAAAATATAACTAAAAGTGGAATCTTCCACTTACACTGGAGGAGAAAAAAATCCCACTGAAAATACTTAATCACTTTAAATGTATCAAAAAAAAATCTACTGTTAAGAATTTTTACCAGTTCGTGAAAGACGAAATTTTTCGTGATTTAGTTCTTTCGAGTATTTGAATAATTGATTAATTAGCTGGTATCATTAGATACAAACCACGGATAAAAATCTATAATGATATTTCACGCCGAATACATTTATTAAAACAAATAAAGCTACCCCATATTAATTATTCACTTGTTAATGCGAAATGCAGTGTGGAAGTGTACAATGTTATTAATTGAGTAACCCATTAGTTGGACACGAAGTAAATTTTACGATCCTCAAAGGATAGAAAGCGCTGAATCATACTGCCGTAACAAAAATCCTTTCTGGCGATTTTAATACAATTTATTAAATGCTGTTATAAACGTACCAATGCGATATATATATATACACGTAAATTTTCTTAATTTTCTCTGTTTAAGAAAATTCCGATCTGTTGATCGGAAGTTCAATATCGTTTCGAAGCCTGTTGTTTGTTCAGTGACATTAATTAGTCAGTTGCGTGACAGCGCAACCTCCCATTTTTCCACTACAGAAGCACACCGCAAATATTGTATACACATGGATATACAGAAAAGTCAATATAAATGTAGAAAATTGGACATTTACGTGAAAAATCTTCCTTTAAAAAATTAAAAACAAAAAAAATATTAGTTTTATCTTTATATATATATATAAAAAAAACTTGATTAATATAAAACTTAATGCCGGGTTGTTAAATGTCTCATCACGTGACTACACGATGAATTTTTGGGTGGAGTCGCATGCCCTGCATCCACCCTCCCGCTATTCGTAGATTATTACTATTTTTATATATTATTATTATTATTATTATTATTATGAGCAGGAAAATCTTTTGATTTTCGTGAAAAATCCGAGTTACGAGACTTTACAATCCGCATTATGTCAGTAAATATTTATTATTTTGCTGGTACACAATTTCATGCAGTCAACAGGTTAATTACCATTATTAGATAGTTTGAGTTATAATATCTGCTGCTATGTAAATCTCTTATAAAGCGACGGCTTATTATCTCTTTTATTAACATTTAACAAGGAAAATACATTAAGCTACACGATAGTAATTGTTGTAATTTATAATTACAGTTAATTATTTTAATATGATTGATTAACGATTCACGTGCATCACTTTCATTTATAATAACATAAATTATTCTATTCCTCAACGAAATTACGGTAAATATAACAAAATTTATTTATTTATTTATTTTTATTATCGTTTTATGCAATCTTATATTATTTTGCTCAAATTAACTCGGATTAAATTTATTCTCTTAATTTTTTTAAGTACTTTATTTTTATGTAATCTGCATGAGATCTGTATCCATTCTTTATGCCGTTACATGTAACGCTACAAGATTGATGAATGAATGCAACGACGTTATCAACAGATATGCTGTTTAAATGAACTACATCAAACATATTTCTCTAGAGCTTTCGGTTCTTTACGCTGCGAGTCGAAAGCTCTAATGAAATGTATTTAATGCAGTAAGTCGTAACCGTAAAATATTAAAAATACATTTCATCAATGGTTTCATTCTCGTAGATTTCTGTTTGAAATGAAAAAAAAAACAAACATTTTAACGGTCGAAAGCGTTAATAATGTAAACAATAACGGTCGAAAGCGCTAATAATATAAACAATAACGGATCGAAAGCGCTAATAAAATAAACAAATTTATGAGTCGAAAGCGCTAAAAAAATTAATAATTTTTTTTTTAGCGCTTTCGACTCAAATTTTTTGAAAAATTCATTACAAAATTATTATTTTGTAGCGCATTCAACTACGGTATACAACGCATATTAAAATCTAAGCGAGGAGACAAAAATCAAATATATACCCACGCATTTATATAATATTCAACACTCCTACACGATTATCAGGTAGGATTGTTGAATAAACTGTTATCGCGTAGGATGTTTGCTTTTGAAAAATTAAAGACAAAAATAAGCAAACAATCGCCGTTCTAATTTTATGTTTTGCGCGACATAGATACCGAATTATTTTTAGCAATCCTCAAACCTTTCGTATTGAATAGTCCTTTCCGATTTAGACGTATTAGTGACCATCTTTTGTCATTATTGAAGTCGAGATGATGGATAATCAAGCGTATCGTAAACAATTATCCATTAAGGTTATCGCATGTCTAACCTAAGAAGATTAATGATTATTTATAACAGTAACATTATACCCATTTAGGTAAATTAAATATTTACACCATCGTAATAGTTATAGCAGCGTAATTTCCCTTTTTTTTTTTTTTTTTTTTAAGCGACGACTCGTGAAGAAACGCAATTATCGCGACGGTCGTAACCATTACGAACAGATAAGAGCCGTTACGTGAGAGGACAATCATCTTATGATATCTATAAATATATATATATATATATTTGCACTAATGCTATCGTCATCAACTCGCGTATGTCAAAAGTCGGACAGTGCAACGAATCACGTTTATCATTCATCAACGCCATCATCCATCATCTGCATCATCAAACTCGTTCCATCCATTCCAGTTTCGTGTCGAAACTACAACACTGTTACCATAGAAACGACGACCAATAAACAGATGACGTCTAAGCCGTCATGGGAAATCGGAGAGAAAGATTCAGAGACAACTGAGCTCTAGGATATGGCTGAGGTTTTTATCCACTTGAGATTTACCATCTCATCCAGTTCCCATGCGATGATTTTCGAAAAGACTTGTACATCATTTTAAGGAAACTTTTAAGGAAAATGGAATAGAAGATAAGAAGGATGAGAGGAACTTGAAAAAGAATCGCTAAAGGGGAAGAAGAAGAAGAAGAAAAAGAAACCAGACTTGTATGATTAAAGATACGCATTTTATATTCGCAACTAAGCGCGTTCTGCCGGATAAATGCGATGCAGAAATACTTTTTTTTTTTTTTTTTCGTTTTTGAATTGTTTTCTCTCTCTCATTTACTCGAAAATATTTCCTTTCATGTTAAAATAACCGATATTACAATTAACCTATTTGATTTTTGCAGTAAAAAAAAAGAAAAAATATAATAAATGGTGCATTTTAATAACATGTGTAAACGGTTGTTTTCACTTCACAGAAGTCCAGCTTGCGTGATTTTTTGTATTTAGTCTAGCGTCAGAAAAAAAAAAAATATATTATAAATATACAAATTTCTACTCGTTTTTACTCTCTTATTAATATTAATTATCGTAATAGTCGTAATTTATATGACTGTCACGCTTCCAGAATGCTTTACGATTCCTTGTACGATAAGTCAATTAATTTTTACTTCCAAGAGTTCCATTAGAACAAAACTACTCTCTCTCTCTCTCTCTCCAATAATTATCACCACCACCATATTTGATATATCGACGTCGTGAGAGTAGCGATGATGATTATACTGAAGACAGAATCGTAAAAATAAAACACTATTTTCTTTTTTAATTACGGCGGTGTGGAAATGAGAAACGGTTCCAAAACATAATTTCTGGGAGGTAGAGAAGAGCTAGATTGAACTCGAATCGCCCAGAAAGGTCAATCCAAACATCTATTGACACAGTGTTAGTCTTTAATCAGAAGACACGGTGCCATAAAACGCGTTCTTTTTTACGACATG
>WUQG02420222.1:0-15268 GCA_011317285.2 Androctonus mauritanicus | reverse complement strand
TACGATTTAGGTGACCGGTACGCTATAGGCAACTCTCCCCTACATAGTATAATATTTAAAATTAAAAAAAACAACTTTTATGCAGAAAGTTTAGCATTTACGGTACATAAAGGTTATCGCTTAATCATTAAGTGCTAACTGTATTTTTACTCTTTATATTTAACAAAAATTAATAATAAAGATCAAAAGATTATATCACATACAACAGTAAAAAAAAAATTTACTATGTAGGAGAGAGTTGCCTATCACGTACTGGTCACCTAAATCGTACCTGATGGCTATTTCGTTACATACCGATTGTACGTGAAGAAATAGCTATCGGGTACGATTTAGATGACCGGTACGCATTAGGCAACTCTCCCCTACATAGTATAATTTTTAAAATTAAAAAAAATAATAACTTTTATGCAGAAAGTTTAGCATTTACGGTACATAGAAGTTATAGTTTTAATCATCGAGTTCTAACTGTATTTTTTGTTTTTTTAATATTAAAATAATAATTTATATTATTCGATGAAGATTCGTTATTCATGCGCGAATATTTATATATACATATAACATCACACAAACTTATTAATTATAACATTATCGAATCTCCAAGTAAAATAACTATTTAATTAACAAGTTTAGAAAGAGACAGAGAGAGAGAGAAGCAATAATTATTCATGCAAATCTTTCGAATAAAACTTAGTGTGTGTGTATATTTTAATTATATATAAGTTAATGGCTTTACAACAATTGTTATAAAATTCAAATTTTCCTTTACGCTCTTTCGCGTGATGATATCTTCCATTATTAATTACGCAAAACTACAATTGTATGTGTGATACACACACACACACAGATATCATTTAATGTGTTAAATAAACAAACACTTTACCAGTGTTATATTATTAAACCGGAAGAAATTAGATAGAATAATAATTACTTATATTTATTAATTATTTTTATGCACTGGAAGACGTTATTTAATCAAGTGTGTGTGTGACAAGTAAGATTAATTCGATTACAAGAAGGTTAACTGTTGCCAGAAATGTCACCTTCGAACATTTTTCTTAAGAAATTTTTCAGCTGTTGATCAACAACAAACCTCAAAAATTTATTATTATTATTATATATATTTTTTTCTTAATCTAATCAGTGGTTTTGTGGAGGTGAAAATTGTTAAAAGTGCCATTTATAATTCGATCGAGTACGATGTGGTAATGGTCGTATATAGCCTCAGCACGAAACCTTATTGCTTCTTTCATAGTGAAGTATGATATTCAACGTTCAATCGTCATCAGATTGGTGTGTTGAATGGAGATGCAGTCATGTGTGACACTCGAGCCGTCCCAAGTTGAGAAATTATCCAATATGTCGCTGTCAACATTGTCGATACGTCGTCCTTTCTAGGTCAAAACACGAATAGTAAGAAAAGACATATATATATATATATAATCCGATTTGAACGAAAATTTAAATCTTGACGTGCAAAATGAAAATTCAAATGAAAGCGAGTGCGAAATTCGAGTAGTTAGAGGAAGAAGAGAAGAAAAATACTTTATTGAAAAGGAGACGTCGTAAAAATGAGGATTATCTCTAATCTCTTATCGGTTTTCGGTGTTTAGAGTGTAGAAGAAAACCGCAGTTCTTTGTGTACAGTAAGGATTAATTTGTAAAGATAGTTGACATTGGATACGATGACTGAGTAAACTATATTGGATTAAAGGTTTTCTGACTACCTTTGATAGTATTTTTTTTATTTTTATATATATTTTTTCCTATCTAATCCGTTTTGATAGTTCGTATACTACTCTCTGGTGTTGATAAATAGATATAGTATATAGAGCACATTAGCGGATGGAATAAGAAGAAAGAAAAACAACTGCGAACAGAAGAAAAAATATCTTTCTTCTTCTGGAATGGCTGACATAATCATTCAGTTTTTATTTTTCTGGGAATTAATTAACTCGTATGAGGAACAAAAAAATAAAAAATAAAAAAAACGGAAATTATAGGTTGGTTGCACTTTTGGAGTGTCGCTATAATCATGAGAATATCGTGCGGAGTGGACAATACAACTACCTGTACAATTCGGGTCGTTTATATCACTGACAAACGATATAAACGACAGTTCAATAAGCTGGCTCCGGCCAATGGCAGCGCATGTGTCAGTGTAGACAGGAAGGTGTCGCACCACTGCCAGACACAGCTGGTGTGCACTCCCTCCATAGAAACTTTGCTTGTCAAACAGCCTCAGATTCTTCATAGCTTTAGAAACTGCTTGTTTGAGGGAAATAGCTTTCGAAAGTTTTTGTGACACTTAGACAAGAAGCTCCAGGGTATTTTTTAGAGAAATAAAAGTAAAAGAAATGCAATTATAAGCAACCCCCGGTACGCATTTATAAAGTTTGCTAAGAAAAAAAAGCAGAACTAATTCCCAAGTATATACACAATTCTTAAACAAATAAAAAAAGACAGATATCCGAAATTGTCAACGCTCTCGATATCAATATGTATCTCTCGCGTGTCCTTTTTTTTTACTATGGATGACCTCCACTGAGAGAGAGAGAGAGAGAAACGGTACAGAAATGTACCGTTTGTAGTCTTCTCGCTCGCCATGAACAACGTTCTAGAAGGGAATACGACCCGCTTGTCTTTAAACTGTTATTGCCTCCCTTCAGAGCAATACATCAATGCTGTTCTTAACTCCTAGATTGTTGGATTGTTCCCCGCTGTACTATACAAAAAGGAACATTTAAAGAGATTGGAATTTACAAGACGTATCAGGACGGAAATTTTTCATACAAGGCCACGGTTACCGAACAGAAAACAACTCTATATCATTACGTTGTACACACATTTTCCTCACTTCATTAAAAAAAAAAAAAAAAAACAAAATTTCTGATTTTTAAATAAATTTTTTTTTTTTTGGACACAAAATATTCCAAATGAATAATTTTCTGAAGATTTCAGTAGCCAGGTAAGTAAACCGTAAAGAGAGAAATTTTAATATTTGAACTCGGTATCTGCTGTTTTATTATCGATTCTATATTCTATTATGTCGAAGCGTATTCTAATTTTCCATTCTATCTCTTGTAAAATTTCCAATTTCTAGCTAGACTTGGTGCCGGAGAGATAGAAGTAGTAGTAGTAGAAGTAGTAGTAGTAGTAGTAGTAATATGGAGTACATTCTATCTCTTTCATCCGGATCCTGCCATTTCGCGTTTATACGCCACCGACTATATTTTCAGTGACACAGACAAAAAGACACACTGTCAGGGGATATGACGGCCTAAGGGGGAAGGATTGTTGCAAGACACAACGGGACATTTACTGCTACTATAAATTTCTTATATTGGATTTACTCTACTGTCGGTTCTTCTTGCCCAGTGACCAGTTCTGTCCTTCCCAAATTCATTCTACTTCATCCTTACTTTCCGGTACTTCGCTCATTGTATTATTCTGATCTTCCGGTCCAGCCCTGGGCACGGGAGCAGAATGATTGTATAAAAGGTTTTTCTTCTTCCAAAAACCGATCTCGATCGAGTCATAGGAGAATTGTTTTTGTTTGGAATTTATTAAATCTCGTTATGAGACTAAATGACCAGGAATGCTTCTTACATCTCTACTCTCTCTCTCTCTTTTCTTTGCCATTATTTTCTCTACTGGCTTTCTGGTATTCCTCTCATTCGCATTCCTTTTCAATAACTACACATTCCTACTCGATTTTTAACATTTGAAATACTTCAAAAAAAGGTAAAAAAAAAGTAAAAAAAAAGAAAAAGAAGACGAAGTAGAAAACTGGATATACTATTCATCACCGAAAGTTTGTGGTGTGGAATTTGGATAAAGTTGTTTCCATTTACGATGATGGAGAATAACGTATGCAATATTGTCAACTTTCTACTGTACTACGTGTCCGAACCCAATATATACTATACAAAAGATAAATTTTAGGTCATTTTCATGCATGGTTCCATTTTTCTGTATTGGTCCTGTCAGAATACAAAGGAAAAAAAACAGATCATTGAAGAAAAGAAATAGAAGTGCCCCTATTCACATGCAAGCCACGCGAGACTGCCATCTTCTGCAAGATAAACATGATTTTCAAACTCTGAAGTATAAGCAAGAAAAATTTTTAGGGATCATCTATTTTTTTTTTATTTTTTTTTTCGTTATAGAATCTACTTCATGTTTAAAACAAGCAAAGTTTTTCTCTACAACCTCTAAACTAAATTATCGTCGTAACTTGTCAGATTTACCGAATAATACGGCAAAACTAAGTTTATATGCAATATTCTTATATAAAATATAAAATATAAGTGTAGAGTTACAAACGAGATTTATGAGAACTTCGGATGGAAAGAAAATAACCCAGTCTAAACAATTTTTGGAGGAAGAGAAAAAAAAAAACGAATCAATGGTAAATTATGTATCTCTACTCTACTTTATTTAGTTATATTTCATGGAAATTGTTTTTAAGCTCGATCGTTATCTGTTTTTAAATTTTGCCATTCTCCAGACTGGAGTGAATCTTAACATCTTCGAATAAAAAAATATCTATCTATCTATCTATATATATATACACACGTATGGGTTATATACTGTGATCACTGACTCAGAAGACATTTTCGGATATATTGTTTCGTGCTCGTTCTTCTTCTTCTTCTTTTTTTTTTCCTGTTCTTCTGGATTGTGTTCGAGTTGAAGGATTTTACAATCAAAATTAAATAAATTCCATTCTGGAATTGCAACACGAAAATAGATATATCTGTTCTCAGTTTTTCTTACTACCGTCTATTGTTATTGGGTAACGGTCTAAAAAAAGAGACCGCCCTCACCTCGCCAACTATTATGACGTCATAAAGAAAGAAGAGACAAGAATAGAAGACAGATAAGTCCAGCAGAAGGAAGAGATGAAGATATTTCAGAGAATAAAGAAAGGCGACAGAGCCTGAAGAAGGTGGACGTCCTGTAAAACTTGAACCGTAGAAAATCAATGGAGCCAGCCAAGCGGACCTGTGAGGACCAGGCCTTGAACAAACGATAACGAATGACATGACGTACAGAAAAGAATAAAAGAGAGTAAAAAATAAAAAAAAATAGGAGAAGTTTCCCTAGAGTCGGAGGTAGGTCTGGAAGAAGAAGAAGGTGACCTTCTAGAGTAGTAGTGTGTGCTGTTATTGACAGTACCAGTAAAACATCCTGATTGACTATTACTATCTGAACGTAATCACAGACAAACCTTGGCACACAGTTATCCAAACCTTCTCTAGACACACACACACACAGTGGATGCGTGATCGGAAGCATAATATCGTAAGAGAGCTAAGTTTATGGGAATTTCCCATTCCTACTGCATCTATACGATAGCTCTGGCCATTTTTAAGCTTAGAGGATTTCTTACCATCGTTTTGCGGATAAATAGGGATCCGGTTTTATCTTTGTAATGATCTGGTATCAACTCTGCAGATGGTAAGTGGCAATCCGACTTTGGCAATAAATGGAAACCGACTCTTATTTTTTTTTTCTTTTTTTTTAAATACGGTAATTGGAATAGTGAACATAAAAAAAAAAAGTCGAATTTTTTATTTTTTATTTTTTCCTCGAACAATAATCATCTAGTCGTTATAAGTCTGTATTGTTCGAAAGAATACTAAAAAAAAGATGGTCAAATGCGTAGAGTTGGGTTCAAAAGAGTACAATGCCCATAAATAAAATTGCAGTAGTTTTCTTTTGTAGTGCTCCAAATTCTTTACTAATGTTGCTCGTTAAGTCAACTTCAATGCTGTTATATGTGCCTTATATGGTTTACCATTTATCATGATAATTACACAGAATAAAACTAAAAAAAAAAAAAAGTTAATCTTGATGATGATCTTAAAACAAATCTTGTTAGATTTTCATAATTTTTTCTTCCTTGCTCAAAACCATCCGAGATCAAAAGAAAGTTCTCCACTCCTTTCCTGTACTTTAAAGAATTTTTTTAAAGTATGTTTTATAAAAAAAAGGGAAATTTTATTATACCAAAAAACGTACAGAATATTTAAACAATTATCTTCGCAAAATTCGATTAAATTAATACAGATTTACCGATTTAATAACGCCGTTAACGTACTGAAAACACGTTAGGAACCGTTTACTATAATTTAATAGTAACAAAAGATCGAGAATCTGGTCAATCTTTAGCCAGATACACGTAGAGAAACAAGGTGAAGCGAGTGTCGAATTGTAACAAACAAAGTGTCATCCTTGTGGCAATTATTGACAACAGAAACACTCCTTCCATTTTCCGTTACCATGACTACCAAGGTGCTGTGGTAAATGACGTCATCGGACGTGACTTCGAAGAAGGGATCGTGGTGACGAAGCTGGAAAGATAGAGTATAGCGAACAAAGAACAGTAAGAGGGTGGTTCCGGAACCACCCTCTTGCTCTAACTCCCTTATATCTCGTATATGTGCCCACATTTCTCACGATGTACTCAATAGAAGAGGCTGAATCAGTGTAAAGAATCTGTACAAAAGGTATTAATCTCTCAGATAAGTCTTTTGAAGTGCTTATGTTACTTCTAACCATAATGTAAAGAGAGAGAAAGAAACGGATGAATTCGATTAAAAATTTTCCAAATTTTTTAAACTGCAGGTAGAAAGAAAAAAAAAATGGAAAGATTAAATTGCAGTAACATTAAAAAAGCGAAAGTAAATTGATAAAATTAATTAAACATCAAAGAGCTATTCTATATATTATTTTATAAATTTTCCAGATAATTCATAATATAATAAGCGGGTTACATGACTACCTAACGGCCTCTTTTACTCAATTATTAGCTAGTGTCAATCAATCCAAACAACGTAAACTGGATAAAATGGGTAGAACCCATAACTCTGACGCAGCTGCGAGGAAATTACCCTTTCTTCTTTTTTTTTTTTTGTTTTTTTTTTTTTTTGTTTAATAGCTTCTCCCGCATTCAAGAACATAATCAGCCAGTTTTGAATGAATAATGTAAGCGGGAATAATTTGCAAACTCTATTGATTAGCGCTATCTCTTGGTTGATGAAACATAAATTAGCGAAAGTTTTGGATGGAGAGAGAGAGAGAATCAAACGCGTTTGACTCATGCATGCACGAAAATCTTTGTAGAATTGAATGATGCATTCATCTGTTTCTGTCTCTCTCTCTCCTAGCCAATCTATTTAATACTATAGTAGTATGTTGCGGACAATTAATAAACATCTATCGAGTTAGTTGTTTCGTGTCTCCACACCGATTGATAAAACTTAAACGACCGAATCTTAACGAAATAATTTAACTCCGAAACGTATATATATATATATATATATATATACAAGAGTGATTTTTGGTGTGTAGCTCAGAATTGATCGAAGTTATCTCAAATTACCTGGATATAAATTACAAAATAATACAAAGGTGAAGCGAGTACCACTTAACAGACTTGAAACTTATTAAATATTTATGCGGTCAGTTATACTTTCTTCCAACTTATTCAACTTCGTAAAGTTTTAATTGATTTAATAGAATCTAGCAAACTGTCTCTTTCCAAATTATCTTTTATTTAATTTTACCAAAAATTAAATTTGGTTCTTTAAAACTTTTAACGAAATTATTTTAACCTTATAAGTTTAATAAAATAATTATATTTATATACGTTTGATCGGTTATCTTTTAAACCATGATCTAGAAAATATATTTTTATTTTTTTATTAAATCGCTCATCTCGAGAACTTTCTGCTCTTAATTTTTGTAAAATAATAAGGTAACTGGGGGGAAGATAAGAGTGGGGGAGAAGACGAGAGAGTTTTGTGATTGGGGGAAGATTGAGTTTTGAGAAAAAGAAAATTGAGTTGGTCGTCATCGTCCTCTTCAGTTCGGGATGTTGTGGTGGGTAGTAGTGATGATGGCGACCACCTTGAATATCAGGATTTTTGTATCGAGTGTAAGAAGTATTATTATGATAAGAAGGGACCGAAATGTGGCTGGATCGAATGCGTTAAATGCAAGAAATGGCTGCATGAAATTTGTAGTAAAGATAGTTGCATTTGCAAAAAAATTGTAGGGAATGGTGTGCTTTCTTCCATTCTTTTTTTTTCTTTGGCATCGAGTTGAGTTGTGGTATTGCAAAGTCACATTCTGTGACTTGCAATGCCACAACTCAAATGCAACTTTATTTACTTATTGCAAAGTCACAGAATGTGACTTTGCAATAAGTAAAGTAAGTTTATATGTCTTTATGTCTTTACTGTCTTTACTTATTGCAAAGTCACATTCTGTGACTTTGCAATAAGTAAAGTAAGTTTGTATGTATATGACACTTACAAATAAGTTTGTAAGTGTCATATACATATAAAATGTTCTTTTCAATGTGTTTTTCTCTGCTCTTGCAAACCTCGTGTCTCGTGCCATCTTCCCCAAATGGTGGGGAAAGATGCCAGTTTTGTTTCGTTTAATTTAACTGCCCTTTTTACCTTTACAAGTTCAAAAAATCATTTTTTCTTACTTTCCCATTTCCTAAATAAGCAAGATATATATATATATATATACATTGATATAATTTACATATATTTTTTCCACTCCACATGTTCATGATAAAGTTATTGTTAACTGTGCCATCTTCCCCCGAGTTACCTTAATAATAATAAAAAAAAAAGATGACGATTTTATGACAAGATCGGCTTTATTTTTTAGAACGATATTTTCAGGAGAAGCAAACTTTCTAATAATAATTTATATAGATTTATAAAAACTTTTTTTCCCAACTTTTATTCAATTAATATTAAAAAAAAGGAGAGAGAGAGAGAGAGAAAACAGCAACCGTTTTTGATCTTCTTACTGGTGTTTTACTTGTAAAAAGACATATAAAATGCAACGGATCTTTAAAGTTAAGATTACTTTTTTTTTTTTTTCTTTTTTTAAAATAAACTTTAAGTAAATAACAGAATTGGAAAGAAAGAAGTTTTTCGTTTGAAAATTTAATCATGAAAAGGCTGGTTATTTTCTGGAAGTAAAAGTTTTATAACAAGTAAAATAAAAAAAAGAAGATTCCGAGTTATATTACGAGACAAGACTTTAAAAATAACGAAATCTTCTCTCGTACTCTCTTAGAAACGGTAAAGAATTCGGCAACTCTGGACTATATGTATACATATAACGCTTTACTTCTTCGATACTATTAGATTTCCTTGGGTTGAATCTAAGTCGAGACTTCTTTGAATTATGGATGAAAATTGTCTTTCCGAACATCTTTAAATGCTTTTTTTTTCTTTTCGAGATTTAGTAGGGAATTTGGTTATTTTAAACAGAACCCCGTGAAGAAGGTAGGCATAGCTTTGTATTGAATATATTAAAAATAAAGCTAGGTATCAATAAAAGTGCCTTATGTTTTCCAATTTGATTCCAGTATCTTCTTTCCGTTTACACATTAAGGATTCAACACGGAGAGAGAAGGAAGAGAGAGAGTTTGTACCTGTTCTGTAATTGTTGTTACAGTCTTGGCGTATTGTTCCAGATCGTTGGGTTGTTCGGTAGAAATGCTAATCAGAAAGCACAGTCGAAACAAAAGCCTTGGCAGCTGCACACACACACATACACGTGATCTCATTCATGCCCTTTAAGTCGGACTTAGAAAGGCCACAAAATCCCTACTACATCTTACTTAATTGAGTAGCGCAACGTAGTAGTGTGACAGGAATCACAACTATTGCCAAGCGCAATCGAGATAAGCAGGTGATTCAGATGCCGGTCAGATGTTCTACCATTTCGAAGAGCGTTGAAGAGAACGATTTAAAAGAGCGTAATTTAACGGTTCCTACTCGTGGATTGCTTCTGTCTCTAGAGGAACACTTTTTTACACTCTGACGAATTTATTGCCGAGAATTTGTCTGAATTGCTTTGTGTTATATTACGCACAATTTACTCTCACGATGACTTGTTGAACTGATACGAATCTAAATTCTTCTTGATTCTATAATTAATTTCCTCTTCTTCTTTTTTTTTTCTGTATAGAAAACTTAAAACTTTCTATTTTTGAAACATTTATAAGCATAAAAATTTACTATATATATATATATATAACTGTTTTCCTATTTTTACCTTTCTTTATCGGTCTGTTATCCGGTAAAAATCAGGAATTTTTCTTTCCTCCGAACCATTTTTCAGCATACAAATACTTGGATTTTTATCAAACATTCATATCTCGGAAATATCTTTCTTTTTTTTTTTTTTTCGGGAGTTTGATGGTTTGTTTATGATGCTAAGAAAACAAACGATTTCGCGATGAAACAACTTTATTCATAAAAACTGCAGTCCAGAAAAAGGTATGAAAAGTAGTGATGTATAACAGAAAACATTCTTATTTTAGAAAAAAAAATAAATAACATATATATTTCTTTTTATACTTATAAAAATAAGAAAATGGTGGCGAAGATATACCGATTTTGACATTATTCTCGCTAATGTTTTGCTCTTTTAATTAAAATCTATCCATGTGCGAGCGATCTTCGCAAAGTGGAGATTCAAACTATGCAAACAGAATCCATTAAATTAAACAAAAGTCAGCATGTCTCTTCTAAAAATACTACTACTACTACTATGCAGACATACCATTTTCTCTATATAACGAGCTTCTTATCGTGCAGAAGATGATTAACCAGTTCGTTCCAGATACCTTTATATACGCATGCAAACATTAATCAAGTAGACAAGCTTTATTTTTCAACTTTATGGGGTTTAAATTACTACAAGAACTTCATCTATTTGGATTAGAAAAATAGAAATATCACGAGAAAAAAATAAAAAAATAAAAAATTACTAAACTACTACGAACATCGATAAGTCGGAAAGTTAGCAAAAGGAATTTCGGAATCTCTCTTAATGATATACATTTTTTTTTATGTTTTTTTTTATTTTTATCCTTCGTCGACTCGGATATAGAGTGTGGACGATAGATTGTAATTAGTTTATCGTAAACTATGGCAAAAGGAGACTTGAATACGATGATTCAGTGTGTGTCGCCAGGGAGTTAGATTAAAGAAGGTTTGCTGGTTGCAACACCACGCCAGTGTGCTGATTATATACTCTTAATTAAGATACTCTTTATTAAAACTGCTTTATGATGTCTTGCACCATGTAATTTGTGGATTGTCCATTGGGAAAAGTTAGCATAGATATATACTGTACGTATACATATATATACACACACACACACACACACACACCACTCATCGCCTCTCGAGAAAGCGGGAAAAAACTTCTAAAACTAATTAAAAATATCAAAAATCCAGACGGATGTATATATATATATATATAAATTAATTTTTCTTCCATTAGTAGCACGATTCTTATTAATTAATTATACAGTGATCGATTCTGTAAAGTGATAATTAAGTATGTTTCCAGAACCGTTACGTTTTTAGAAACGAAAAAAGTAAAATAAATAAAAAGTTTTCAGACGTTTGGCATGGTTTTCGGTTGTCGTTACCTCACCAATTCTTGGACTGTTATTGCGACGATAGATGTAAGGCAGATGATGGTCGAGTTAGAGATAACTCTCCCTCCCCACAGTTCTGGAACGTGTTCACTTATCAGTTAACAATTTTCTCAAGATTTACATTACAAAGTGAAAGCTGTTATGAGTATTATGTGCACAGTCAATAGTGTAACTCTTATCCGTAACATATTCTTTATCGTCTATTAAAGCGAGTACAAAAGTGAGATGTGCATTATCGTATGCTCCGCTTCCACATCGAACAATAGAGTTATAGTAATTAAAATAACTATTAACGGAGGTAAGACAGTAACATCTCCACATACTTACTTATACAGTATACATATATATATATATATATATATAGAGAGAGAGAGAGAGAGAATAACATCATTAAATTAAAAGGATTGCTCGATGTTCAGAACAAACAAAGACTTATTTTTGAAAATGTTTACGTTTAAAATAATAAAATGCGAATTAAGATAAAAGCAAAGTAAACTTTACTTTTTTTTTTTTTTTCTGTAACGAAAAACTCTCTTTGATATAATTTTGTCGGTGGTGGTGGTTAAGTAAGAGAAGGAAGAAGAAATGCCATCGAAGTTGGTTTTTACTTTATCCTAAGATATACTCATCTCTTGCATAAACATATCTTTATCTTTCTCTAGTTAGATGATTCGCCAAAATAAAAAAATAAAATAAAATAAGAAAATCTTAATGGAATATAAGAAAAAAAAAATACTTCTTAAAGTAAAAATATAATATAGATATATTCCGATATTCAATTCTGTCGGTAGATTTTTGTAAAAATAAGAAAAAAAAAAGAAGAGAAAAAAGTTGTATTCCAGATTGACCAAAGAAGAGAGTTAGAAGAGAGAGAGTCTCCATTCCAATTTTCTCCCAGTGTGTAATAAATGGAATTTTATACGAGGAAAAAGCTCCTGTACGTACATATGTACAACACAACAAGAATAAATAATTCATAAGATACATGCTAGAATATCTGTAGCAAAATGCAATGTGTCTCTCTCTCTCTCTCTCTCTCTTCTACAGTAGCTACGCCAATTTTGGAGTAAAGGAAATAGTTGCATGTTATTTGAAACTATTGTTGGTAAAGAGAATATTTCTAACACTATTAAATGCATGAGGAATGTTGAATGGTTTCGGAATGCATTTCTTGACAACTGGATTAAACGAAAACAATTTTACATTCTTTGATGATGACGACCACCACCAACAACACTTTCTTCTCCCACTGAATCAAAATCTCAGTTTTATGAGACTAAATTCAAAGTATAATAAGAATTATTTAAATAATCTTCAAAACGGGGAATAAATTTAAATTACGTAATTTGTATTATTCAGCATAACTCATTTAAATTTTGATTAAAATAGAAAACGTTTCTTCTGCCATCTCCTTCCGAGAAGAATATTCATGGTTAAAAATTCGCGTGTGTTTCGATCTTTAAAGAATTTTTTCGCTTTTTTAAAGGTAAGTTATCACTCTTTCTAGTTTTTTACTGCTAAATTATCTTACCTGAGACTCTTAGGTGCGTAACGTAATTTTATAGGATATCAAAGACGAGATACAAAGAAGGAAAAATTACTCCATTGTTACTGACGTTCGAGGATTAATTAAAACATCTTTGTCGCCTTTCTTAATAAATATAAGTGCAAATATTTTGATTAAAATAGAAGAAAAAATAATTTAAAAGACAGAAAGGGAAAAAAATGGCGATAATACGTTCAGTATATTTAAATAATAAACTGATTAGAGAGAAAAAATAAAAATAATAGCTGGGATATCTTCATTCTCCGATCTCTGGAGGACGAACGAAAGATGATGAATGAAAAAATATATATATAATAATGAAAGAAAAACACCTTTTTTTTTTTTTCGTCGTAAATTTTACGACGTAATTTAAATATCGTATACAACACGTTTGATCGTAATGAATAAATGGCGCAAAATCAAAAAATCAAAAAATCTTAATTGTACCGCGTAGACTGCATACCAAAATTTTTTTTCCCTCTCATTCGATACTTTAAAAAAAAATCTTTGAAAATATTAAAGTTTAAATTATGATAAAGATTTATCTCTTATAAATACATTAACATTTTTAGGAAGAGTTAAAAAAAATGAGAGAGAGAGAGAGAGAGATAGTATGGGGGGAAAAAAAGACTAATTACGTTAGAGATCTTAAAAAATTTATAAAAATATCTTTGGACATTCGATACAGAACCTGAGGATGACAGTAATGGTATAAACTAAAAAAAAAAAAAAATTAGAGGTGAAAAAAAAAGGAAAAATTTCCATTTTTTATTCTAACGATTCCTTTGCAATCCAATTAGGATAGAATGATTCTCCTTTTTTTTTTTTAATTTTAAAAATCTATTTTGATACGTTAAGAGTTTCTTAAATAAATATAAATATATTTATATTTCTAATTTAACTCGTACTTGTGCGTGGAAAAATGTATAAGTATATAGGTAGAGGCAATCTACGATATCCAACCGAAACGACTAAGGAAACTCCTTTATAAAATGGAAATTTTAATTATTTTCGGTATAGCGAAACTCAATTTTAGACCGAAGACGGGTAAAAATTCCGTCGGACGTGTTAGAGCAGATTTTATTTTATTCACTTCTAGAGAGCCATTAAGGGAAGAACATTAAAATCCTCCTGTAGCAGAAATGGCGGCCAAGTAAGGCTGACAGCGAGTCTGTTTTCATTACTGCCTACAGTGGATCGGACCCAGTTTCCAAAGTGGATTATAAGGAAATGGATGCCTCTCCATCTCTCTCACCATTTCATTTTTTTTTTTTTTATATCCCCTCCTTCCTCTTGCCCTCGCAACCTGCCGTAAAGTAGCCACTTAGGAAAGAAAATTCCGCCACCGTCTACCGACAGCTAATGGAAGGCCAAGGATGTAACGATACAACCATACGACCTTCGAATTCCGAATACTCCTCACCAGTTAATGTAATGTAATCCAGATACGCTAGAATGTCAAGACACGCGATTGTCTGTCTCTTTTCGCTCTGCTTTCACCCCAATGCGAATACGTTTAGCTCTGGATTTTCTCCTTTCTGCTACGTATACATAAAAAAAACGAAAAAAAAAAGTCGCCGCATGTTTTATGGATTTTTTTTTTACTCTCTCTTTCCTTTTAAGGAATAAAAATTGAAGATTCCAAACCCCTTTTTTAGAAAAAAAAATCGTTTTGATCAAATTTTGTTTACAAACGTTACCATTTACGTTTCGGTTCGAGTTAATACGTTTTACCAGTCACGCAGCCTAGAACAGCAACAGTTTAATGTTTTCGGATCTCTCTCTCTCTCTCTCTTCCTAGTTAACAACTATTTTCGATTTTTGAAATTTTAAAAAATAGAAATTTCCGCAACCCTTTTATAAAGGTATTTTCGTTTACCTCATTTTTACCTCTACGCAAACTCAAAGGTACGTGGAAAGTGCGTGACGTTACAAACACTAATTCTTTTAATGCGGACGAGTAAAAAAACAGGCGTGAGACCGAAAAATCGCTTAGATTAAAGAATGTTCCAAAAGGAACCTTTAAGGAACCCCCATTCCTAGCAGGTAACTAACTATCTTTCCGAGAGGCACCAGCGCAGGGTGGAGTCGTATATGTCCTTATATTGAGGTAAACGAAGGCACGCACTTGCACGTGCCAAGAATCCCCAACGATTAATAGAAGTGCACGCAATGGACGATAATTCGAAGAAGGAAAAAAAAACAAAAAAAAAATCAGGACATTCCACATG
>WUQG02420211.1:0-15268 GCA_011317285.2 Androctonus mauritanicus | reverse complement strand
ATGCAATTATTGAAGTCATTAAATCCAAACATCAAAAATTTGATAAAGAAAGCAATGATGAGGATGATGACCCATCTATGCTTGTGACTAATCATGAATCAAAAAAAATTTATAGTCAGGTTACAGTATTATTTTATGCAGGAAGGTAATGAAGGAAGCCCTACATCTGCATTGAATATATGTATTGATTTTATAGAACTGCAAAATTTCAGAAGCAACAGTCTACACTTGATGCATTTTTGCAGAATTAAAATTTGAAATTGTAAAATTTATCATGTATGTATTCTTTTTTTCATTATTTATAGTACAAATATTTTCTGTATTTTGGTTTAATAAAGCATTAAAATAGATACCTAATTATTATTTTTTTACTTATTTATTTACCTACTTATTACATATTTTATTTTAGAATTTATTATTAGTTTGTTTAATTGGGCCGAAATGGATTAGATCCAATGTGTCCCAATTAAGTGGATTCAACTTTATATAGTCCTCTTTATTGAACTGGTTCTATGAAGCCTGTTTTGCTGTTTAATATAAAAAGTATTATTTATTAGAATAAAATAAGATATTTAATAATCAAAATATTTTCAGTTCTCTTTGAAACTTCAACAATTTTGTTGATAAATATAACAAAAAAAAAATGTTATATATTGTTTAATTGTTTGAGTTTAAAAACAACATAAATAACAGTAAATTATCATATAGTAGTAATTTATTCTACTATTTGGTAACTAATTGATTAACATTTGCACTATAAGAATTAATCATACAATGATTGCTGAAATTATATTATCCAATAAAATATGGGATAATTTTATATTGTTTTGACAATAAAATCTAATGTTTAATTGATCTTCTAAGTAATACCATACAGCAATGTATGGTGTTTGTTTTTATTTATATTGAAAGTTTTTTCAATATAAATAAAAACAACACTATACATTTTTAATATTACAAATTTACTAATAAAATATATTTATTATTTACCATACTTTTTGTGTCTTTACAGTATTTTTTGTTTTCCAACAATTTCCTTCTTTATTATCTAATTATAATTTATATTATCACTTTTCTTCCTTCTCTTTAAGAATTTTAAATCTTATTTCTTTACATTCTTCATTTGGTCTTCCCTTTTTATCATCAATAATTTTTTCATTTGTTCAGACTTCCTTCAAGATACATAAAAAAGTGAGCAAATTAAACTGTTTATTATTTAATTTTATACACACTTACTTATATTCAAAAAGTATTTATTATTGCTAAACCATAATATGAAAAATTCATTCTCAGAATCTATTTTCTTGAACAAAATATATTTAATGTAGCTATACAGATCAAGTACAATTTTTTTGTATAATTATTCCTTGATTTTGTATAGAAAATATGTAACTCATTTTATATTTTTATATTATAAAGTTTAGAACTTTGAATTAAAATAATCCAAGATTAAAAAGAACAATTTATAAATTTTGATTTAAATTTTATATGACATTATTATTTAAAATAAAATTAAAATCCTTGGGAGAACATTTTCGATTTGGATGAATGATTTACAAATATAGAAGACTAACTATCTTTAGTTTACATATTTAAGCAGATTAAATATTAATTCAGATAGAAATATTTAATAATCCATGATTATAGCAAAAACAAAATGTTTTTTGTTTGATAAAGCCATCATCAGCATTAAAATAAATTACAACAGTATTATATTACTGAATAAATCAGTAATATAACAGTATTTTATTACTGATTTACAATAAATTAGTGCTTAGCTTGCTTAAATATAGATGATTTGTTGCTTGGTTTCTGTGTCATAGTAAAAATGCTAAAAAGAATTGGCATTTCTTGCTATAGGTTCTAGATTTTACATCTCTTCTATTTCAAAGAGATCTTGGCTTGGATTTCCAATTACCATGTTCATCTTAATCCGAATGAATGAGATAGAAAGCTTATTCAGTTGTAATCTTTTGAAGAATGAAATGAGGAACTTATAGGAAAGCATGAAAAAAGGGAAGAATCCTACTAGGACATTAAAGGATTCATTCTCTTTCTGCTAACCATCTTTTTAAACATGAATTTTGTTTTCACCTATAGTTTACTCCATCCCAACAGTATGAGTCAATCCCATTACATATTTGGCAGATCTGGGTAGTGCCCTTAATTGAAGATTTTAATTGATCTCTCATGCAGATTCAATGGTGTAAAATCTTTAAAAATAACTTAAAAAATTTAACTGATTCCATCATAGATGTTTTGATGAACTCTAGAAATAGCCATGTTTTTTATAAACTTTTCATTTGGAAAGATATTAAGTAGCTGGATCATTCCAAAACCTGTCACAGATTGCACATACTATAAAAGTATTATCCAGTAGTTGAAAGATCAGATTTGATGGATTTGGCTAGATATTCTCAAAATAATCTAGAGATATGGATCATGGAGTCTTCAGATATAAATCCAGTAAATGTTCATGTGGCTATTTCGTCAAGCATTATAAGCAAACGTAAAACTGAAAAAAATCATTGTTTTAGGTATTAATATAAAAATTAATATTTTCAAAATCATCATTAAAAATTTGTTAAAAGATATACCATTCAAAATCTCTATATCATTCTCTTTATTTACAATATTTGTATGAAAGTGGTCATAACTGGTTTTTGTATAATAAAGCTATCATTAATATGGATTAGTAAGAGAATGAAAATAGTTTGTTTTAATAATAAGAATAAATTATATTAGCATTATTTGTAAAATAGTTACAAAATATAATTAATAAAAACTAGCAAATTAATTTCTCAATAATATTTTATAAATAATGCTAGAAGAAATAATGAAAATAAGAAACTTGCATAAAATGAAAATGTTTATATTCAAATATATTATAATAAAAATAATTCAAATCAAATATGTTTTTCTCTTTAAGAATTTAATTAATATGTTAAACATTAATCATTATAAATTTAATGAGATGCAGATATCTCTTCTCAGTCATATTATTTTAAATCATGAATTTTCTTACAAGAAAAAAATCAGTCAGAATTATAAAAGATCCGAATTAGTGATGTTTTATTATACAATAAATATATTACAATAGAGTCCTGATTAACTGAAACTCATTTTATCAAGGTTCTGCATTATTCAAAGTGAATTATAAGACAGTTGTACATACTTTATCAACAAAAATAACAGCAAGTAATTCGGTACAGTATGTTAAAATATATAATAGTACTAACAATTGTAAGTGTACACTTTTCTTGCCTATGACTTGTAATTATTATATAGTACTTTTTTTTTATTTTTGTAAATAAAAATAAAAAGTATTTTATTATTTAATTTAAAAGTCACTATGTTCAATAAGTATAACCTGAGTAACTAAGTCAATAAGTAAAACCTGAAAATAGTATGTACATCATTACATTAATGCATTCAAATAGTTTATTTAATAATAATTTGTCAAATCTTCCAGTCTCTAGTCTGAGTTTTTAATTTTCCCAGAATTTATTCAATCCACATTACCTTAGATAATTGGGATTCTACTGTATATATAAACAATATATTAATATAGTATTGTTATATATATATAAAAATATATTAATAATAATTAATATGTAACAATATATTAATTATTATTATGACAACAATATATCTTATAAATAATATGATAAGATTATTCATATTCTTGATTTTGTTGTATATAATATTATATACAACAATATAATATATAATAAACAGTACTGTATAGTGTTTAAATATAATATAATATAAATTATATGCATTTTAAAAACGATTCTTTTTAGCTGATGAAATGAATTTTTGATATTTATAATGAATTTTTATTGTTAATATAATTCATAATTTGTAATAAATTTATATGATTAAATAAAATATGTGTAATGTCTGAATTTATTAAGAAATACAATAAATGAGAAAAAATTAAAAATAAATTTACTTAGATATCTTTGTAGATTTGCCTTCTTTAATTATATTGTTTACATCATAACGATTTTGACAAGTTCTAAATTACCTTATTTTTTGTAAAAATTTTTTGTTTAAATTATGCAAATTTTTTATTTAAAGTATTATGTAAATTATTGCAGTTAACTCTGAGTTAAAGGCTGAAGAGGGTGTTGACAGCCGAAATTCATATCTGTACCATTGGTTAACTGCATTATGTATATTTTTAAGATTTTATGATTTAATAATTTAGAACTGGTCAAAATCATAGGATCTAAACAATGTACAGCTAGTTCTCGACTTATGACCACGATCAGTTCCAACAGACCGGTTCGTAACACAATTTGGTCGTAAGTTGAGTAGGCTATATGTACACTGTACAATAATGTAAATTTATGTTATAAATTCACATTATTGACTTCATATTCGACTTTATGATTGTGATCGTAAAGTCGAATGGTCGTAAGTTGCATAGGTCATAAGTCAAGAACTAGCTGTAGTTATATTTAAGGTTTTGAAATGCTATAGATGCAAATGAAATATAATCTGTAAAAATATACAGAATTTATTGTAGAAATATTTAAAAATATCTTTATACCATTTGAAAACAGGATGATATTAAGTTTATTTCCAATTATATAATTTATCCAGTACATATATAAGCAGAGTAAATCAAAAACTGATTATATACACTCACCTATAAAAAAAATTAAAAAATAATTGCAAAAAAAATAAGTATATATTCACATCAAAATCTATACAGTATTATATATCTTAATTGATAAATTCCAATTTTTATTGTAAAATTATTTTAATAAAGCCTCAATTCATCTGAGACAAAATAACTTTTATAATCAGCAAAAATTTTGAGAAATCAATAAAGATCTTCATATTTAAATAACCTATTGCAATAAATTTAATACTGACATGATCTTTGTACAATTTTAGGATTTTTGAACAGATGAATAATTAAGATGAAAATTTGTTAAGAATAATAATGTTAAAAAACTATTTAGAACTTGTTAAAAATTTTAATGAAAGCTCCAGGAATATAACAGCAGTCTTTGAGTAAAATATTCATGATTCTAATATAATCTGGAATACAACATTAAAGTGCATTGAAATAACATCTCTATTCTCAGGCGATATGATAATCATGCAATTAATAATAATTAAGGAACATACTGTAATCAATCTGCAGTGTTAACATTGTTATTTTATTAACATTAAATTGTAATAATTTTCAAACTGTAACATGTATTTAAACAAATGCTAAAACATCTTTGTGGGCCATATAAAATTGCTTTGCAGGCCAGATGAGGCGCGCAGGCTGCCAGTTTGAGACTGCCGTTATAGTGACATTATATATTAGAACTTTTGGTGATGTCATACACTGGCATTTTAAGATGTCATCCATTGTTATATAATATGCCAAAACTTTTATGACAGCATTCATTGCTATGTCATAACAACACATAGTGGTATTCTGGAATGTCATCCATTGTTACTTCATATATCAGAACTTTTGTGATGGCACTCTTCTGTGACTTCAATATTTGGATGATGATCATTCATTGTTTGACTCAGTTGTAGCTGATGATGAGTAATAGTGCTTCTAATATGGCCTGCAAATCAAATGCCAAATGGCATGCCCCAACATCAGTCAAACTAAAAAAATTTTGTTTTAAAAAGTTAAATACGCCAAAGTGATTTTAATCACTTTCCTTGATAGTTAGGGAATCATCCACATGGAATAACAGTATATCAGAAATAGAACAAAGATATTTTGCATCATTTATTTAAATGAATTCATTGATTAAGATCTCAATTTTAGAAATGTAAAAGCACTGGTTTCTTCATGACAATGCAAAGTCACATAGTGCCATTAAAGTTAGAGTGTTTGGAAAACAAGAGACCACTGAATTATACTATCCCCTGTATTTCTCTGTTTTGTCCCTACCAGACTGTTTCCTTTTCCAAAACATAAAATGAATGCTAAAAAGATGAAAATTTGTTGATACAGTGATTTTAAAAAAATGTAATAAAGGAAATCATGGCATTAACTCAAGATCAGTTCAAAATATGCTTCCAGCAGCTTTACAACAGAGCCCAAAAATGTATAGAATCCTAAGGAGATTATTTTGAAAAATATTAAAATGTATGTTCAGTATTGTGCTGTTTTTTTAATGCGACAGTCTGGACTTTGTATAAAATATCCATTAGTTTTCTAATTTTTATTCATTAGAACTGAATGTAGAATTAGATTGGAATCTGAATGGAATTAAGTTTGATTCTTGTTTTCTTCAGTTATTGTGTGCTTAACCGAGGAACACTAGTTAAAAATCAACTTGTTTTGGAGTTGAATTTTTTTTTAATTTAAAATATGAATGTTGTATAAATCAAACAGTAATAAAATGTTCTGAAGAATATGTTATAAAAAGTAACATTCATATCCTTGTTTCAGCTTATGACTAATAGTGAACTTAAATATAAAACTTATTTAAAGTATTCTACTTTGTTATTTAGTACAAAAATTAACTAAAAATTATGAAAAATTTTATAATAATTTTTTGAGACAATAAATTTACTGTCAAAATTTAATATGCATTTTTATCATAAATTATTAACAAGTGTGTTCATTCTATAATTATAATGATTAATATAAAAATACAAAAATAATTTTTTACCTATCATCAGCAAGTGAGAGTTTGCGACGAGACTTCTGACTCTGAATACATGGGCTACTAGTCTGTTGTGGAAGATTAGAGAGCTTTTTTTCAAATTGGTCATATTTTTTTCTGTTTGATTTTCCAGGACTGAATAAAGGGTATGATGAATTAGCATTACAATAGTGAAACTTTGAAGATATTTTATCCTTATTTATATTCTTTTCTTCTTCTTTTTGAAATTCTTCATTCCTTAATTTATGTTTTGAATCATTCTCTGGAGTTATAGCAAGATGTATTTGAATAGTATGATTAGATGAAGAAAAATTTAAGGATTTTTCCAATGCTTCACTTATTGTTCTTCCTACAACTTTTTCTACATCCTTTAAAGAAAAATTACTTAATAAATATGTTAAAAAAAATAATAATAAATATAAAATCCTTAAACAAAAATATCATACTTTTTCAAAAAATTTTATAAGAATACTGAAACTGTATAAAAGAAATGAATATGAGATACATATAAATATTAAAATAGTTTGATATCATCATCAAAAAATTAATAGAAATTCTATTAATTTTATTTGATATAAATAAAAATAATTACCAAAGTAACATATCCGTAAATCTTAAATATGAAAAGTTTTATTTCATATGTTCTAAATATATCCTAAAAATTTAACGGTAATATATTTTAATTTTTTGAGCCATTTTTTTAGTCTTACCAACATTCTAAGACATTAAACTAAGTAGGCATTTCTAAAACTAAGCAGGTAATACTAATCACATGGTTTATCCATGTAATTAGTATATGTTTTATAGATTAAAGTTAAATTATCTCCAATTATTGAAAAAATACTTAAAATAAATACATAAAACCTGAAATAATGCAAACATCTAGATAGTGTTCAAAAATTATTCATTTTTATGGCAAATGACCTTAAGTATGACATTACTGAGAAAATAAAGCTAAAAATTTTTATCTTTCTAAACTGTACAGTGGTTCACTAGTATGATAATGACCATATGACATCACTACTATGTACATTTACATAATAATGATGTATTACTATGTAAATGTACAGTTGATTTTCAATCAATCTGCAAAAATTGTGCTTTCACCAAATGACCTTAAGTAATACAATTCTTTTAGAAAATTACATAACCAAAATTTTAAAGTGGTATATCTGTTAGTGTCAAAATACAGTGATATAGAAAAAATGCACAATTGTATTGGTTAATAAGCTCAAAATTAACTATATAGCACTTGCAGATCTAATCAGTTAGAGCAATTGCATTTGTGCATGCAGATTGATCAAAGCAGCAATAGCAGCAAACTAATATTTGATGACCAAATATCAGTTTGCTGCTATTGCTGCTTTGATCAACCATCACTCTATTATACTTTGGTGATCAAAGTATAATAGAGTGATGTGAGAAAGTATTTCCTGAAATCCCATAGTACACTCTTCTATCATAACAATACTGAAGTCATAACCTATAAAAAAATCAAAGCTAATAAAATTTCTACCTTCAAAATATAAATTTACCAATGAAATATTTTGGCTTTAATGCTAAACTATTACTTATTTATTAATTTAAACTAATAAAGGGAAATTTATTTATTGATAATATTGTATTAATTTTAAAATAAAAATTTGATTTTATATCATTTTGAATTAAAATTTTTAAAATCATATGATTCATATATGGGAAACTATGAAAATCACTTTCTGCATTAAATGCAGATTATGATGATAATGGTGAACTTGATATTATCCAATCAAATATCATTTATCACAAATTACGGAGAATTATTTCCACTAGTGATAATCCCATGGAACCATTTCCACTAAAAAATAAACATACTGTAAATAGCCTTATGTTAATCTTTTTAAATTTAAAAAAGATATATGAATGTTCTTTTGTATGTCTGTTTTTTTGTTAATCAATTGAAGAAGATTGAGAAATTGTCAAAAACATTTTTCTTATTAAAGATTTATTTATTTTAGAAGTGTTTAATTACTGTATATAGTGTTAGAAACCATAGTTAAATTAATATGATGATAATAAAATTCATGAAAAAAATACAATATATTCAATAATGAACAATTTCTTGATAAAAAATAAACTGACATTATCATTGTTCAGAAAATTTTGCAATTATTTTGGTAAAAATTATATTTAAACAGACATGGAAGACGTTTTTTAGTTATTTGAATATATTAAATAATATGAGAGAGATAAAATTCACTTATAACGAGTTAATAATATATATATATATATATCTATCTCTCAATTTACACATTGTATTGGTTCTACAGAAGTGTTGCATGTATATGCATGCATAAACAAAAAAAAAAAACATAAATCAAGACTAACATTTGTATAGAAAATTGGAGATAGATTCCATAACATTCAGTTAAATAATTTATATATTTTTAAAAATTAATTTTCACACTAATTTTATGTATAGATATAAAAAAAATTAAAGGATAATAAATAGAGCACAGTAAAAAAGAATGAAGGTATAAAAATCTTCAAATGTATGAAAACAACAATGTATTTTATAGTTTTACTTGTTAATATCCTATTTAGTTGACCCAACAAGTGGGAAGACTTAAATGCTGTTAGACATCATGTTTAATTAATGGGAAAAAATTTAATTTTTTAATAATTTTAAAAAATTACTTTGATTTTTTTATTTTTTCATCATTTATATATTGATTATGCATTATATTTACATTTTAATTATCAATTATAATAAAAATTGAATGTTATATAACAAATTCAAAATTAAGATAAATTACAATGATTACATATATGTATATACAGATATCCCTCCTATAACACAGTAAATGGGTTCCAAAAAACACCCATATTATGCGAAACCATGTAATATGAGACCCAGAGCCAATACAAAAAAGGAGAATTATGTTCCAAAACTAATTAAAAACAAATAACTTTCTTTAATTCTACATAAACTTAATTTTTATTAAGGATATTAATAAGATGAAACATAAAGAAAAAAAAATATATGAGGAAGACCCTAAAAAACAATATATGTAAAACAAAAGGAGATAAAAAATATACAACCTATACAGTATAACATTTATTTAATAATTATATCTTCCTTAACACTCATTAAAACGAGAATGTTTTTTTCTTTAACTATATCAGCCTCACTTACACAAACTTTAAATGCATAAAAAAATGCAGAATCTTCTGCTCTCTTTACAAAATCTGTAATCTAACCTGCTACAGTCTGCTACAAAACAATCTTTTCTTAACATATATTCCCAAAAAATTTATGAATAAAAAGTTTTTCTTCTTTTTGATATTCCTTTATTGAAAAATAAAAACTTATTTTTTATCCAAGAACTGAACATTGGAACACAAAATACTCAATGGTTGACAATTAAATCAATTTCAAATCGAAATCAAAAATAGACTGCATATCATCCTTCTCGTGACAAACTAGTGAAATTGCATTTATGAGTAATTTCAGCAATGTATTTCCCAAAGATTGTATTTTATCTGTGTATTCTGTGGATTTACAAAAATTAATGAAATTTTTTTGTATTGTAGAAGAGTAAATGTAATTTTATAAATGTGTTAAGTAAAAATCGTGTTGTAGAAGTACAATATTATATGAGGGTTTCCATATTTTTCAAACTGTGTTAGGGCAAAACCATGTTTAGGAAACTGTATTATAGGAGTGATACCTGTATATAGAAATCTCTCACACTAATACTGTAACAGCTGAAGCTTTTAATACAAGATACATTTTTTTTTTGTTATTCTTAAACAGTATTGAGCAGAAATTGTATCATGCAAAAAAATACAAGTAGTTCTTGATTTATGAATAACTCATACTTACAATGGCAATGTCATCAATAAATTCTACTATTAGTCAATGCAATTGTCCCAAGTTCAATTCCCTGACTGAATGATAGGATATATAGAAAATGTTCTTTTTGTGTCTGATTCTTGTAGTTTTATGTTATTTATGTTTATTAAGCTAACATATAGTAAGTATCCTAGTAAACATTAGTAGTGAGAAATTCATAAATTTTGGGAATTTCCAGTTTCTAACTTACTGATGGCAGGATTTGAAATTTTTGAAACTGAACTCTATCATAAATTGAGGATTATCAGCATTTTTTTGACCATGCAAAATTGAAATCATACAATTTGAGTACTCTGTAAATTATGGGTTAGATGTATAATAATAAAATTTATTTCATTGTTGAAAAGGATAGCACAATAGATTCAATTGGCTGGACAACATTCTGAAACATTGTGAATCATAGAAAAAGTTCTTTATTTCATCTGTGTATATTTAAAATTACTTTTATAAAGACCTGTTGTAAGAATTAATTTTTTCAAAAAGTTTATAAATAAAATGTTTTATTTAGGTAAATTTTTTTAATCATTCTTCTAATTTAGCTATACATTATTCATGAGCAGATAGACAAATACCTTGCATGGCATGGTTTTGAACAACGCAGTTTATTATTATTACATGCATCAACATTGGCTACACTGATTGGCGATCACCAAGTGCTGCAGGTGGCAATCAAGAACTATATTTATGTAGTAGTTTTTTGATTGGCTCTCACATAGACATATTCTTTCCCTGTGGCATTTTATTAATTATATTAATATTCTTTTGTAATTTAAGTATGAGTGAAAAGAGATAAAACAAAGAAGACACTATTGGAATAACAAAAAATGCAAGTGGTTGATATTAGAGAAGAAATTTGAAATTATAAAATGTCACAAGAATGGCACTTCATTTGTCAAAATAGGATATGAGAATTCAATGAATGAGTCCTAATGTTTTCTACAACTTTTAAATCAGTTTAAAATGATTTTCTTTGTTATTTAGTTAATAAAAATAAATATATTTTTCCAGTTTAAACATTTTTAGTATCCTAAATCTTTGTGATAAAAAAATTAAATTGAAATCCATTATAAATAGACCTCAAGCAAAATAGTTTTGCATAGTGTGGACGCTTTTTAGAACCAATTAACCATGCTAAATAAGGTATTCCTGTATATTTCTATAAAGAAGCTTGAGAAATCATTTTCTCTATTAGAATTTAATAAATAATATTTTTTGAAAGAAAAAAAGAATATGTAATTTTTTGAGTATTTGCTTGATAAGTCATACCACTTTATTCCAAAATCTGTGTGTAGTGATCTCTCTCAATCCCAAGAAAAATTTAGACATAATTCTAAAATACAATATTAATTTTGATTTTATTATACTAAAATTTAATATTAATGATAAAAAAATATTTTCTTTTGCAATTAAAATATGTTACTCTAACAAAATTCCAGTGATTGAAATATTAAATACAGATGTGTATTTATTTTATAAATCACTGTTTTATTAATAGATAATCTATGAATCTAATAAACTGCATATTTATTAATTGCAAAGTTTATGGATTAAAAGTAATATATCATGCTTAAAAATAATGGAAATAATCAAATCAAATTCTCAGGAATAATTTTCAGTTATAAAAAATTTACTTAGTGTACTCACATTTTTAGATACTTTTCCAGAACCATTAAAATCATAAAGAGTAAATGTAAATTCTGAATTTCCACTTTGGCTTTCCTGTTTTATAAAAATTTTACAAATTAAATTAGAATTCATTATTTAAATTTCTAAAATTATTTTATAATTACCATTCAAGAATATATACCTTTAAATTGTTTCTTTTTTCTTCCTTTTCACTCTTTTCCTCTTCTGCCTTTTCCAGTTGATTATCTTCAGCCTCAGCTTGATCAAAACTATCCTTTGGTGGAAGATATACTAAACAATTCATAAACACTATTTTGAGAACTTGCAGCAGTCTACCTGAATAGCAATATATCATTAAAAATTTACAGAAATATATACTAATAGCAAATATCATATAATTAATCAGATGCATGTAACAGAACAAGTTTTGTGATTCATGATTCCAAGTGAATTTCTACTTGAATGTAATATATACACTTTTGTATCACAATTATTATACTAAAATAAGTTAAAGTTCAATGTTAATTTTGTATCCTTTATTTAAATTTAAAATATGATATATATATATCATATAAAATTTCCAAAATATAATATCTAAATGTTATGTTGAGAATATGTTTATATTTGATGAAAAGATTTGATTTTATCATTATAGAAGAAGAATCTTATGTTGTATAAATTGTTAGAAACTTGGATGATAAATTAATCTTATTTGCAGCATCTTATAGAATGCAAACAAATAATCTACAATTTAAGATCAATGGTGAAATGAATTTCTATCTTTTAAGCACAAATTAAGAAATTTTATTTGATACTTATTAATTTGTCTAAAGCAGCATTTCTCAATGTATGGGTTGTGATCTAATGAAAAGATTTGATTTATAAATTGGATTTTGAGTCAAATTAAATTTTTAATGGGTCATGAAATGATAACTCGAAAGCTTTTAAAAATTATAAATATTTAGCTTGTGTAACATTACAGATAAATATGTTAAATCATGTGGCAAAAAGATTGAAAAATGCTGGTTTAAAGCACTAAAAATATCTACAAAAATTCCATAAATCAAATATAACATATAGTATAAATTTATAAGATTTTTTCATATACTGTACATACAGTAAAATAGTTCTAATTATCTAAGATAATGATGATTGAAAAAAGGGAACCTATTCAAAAACTCTGATAATATGGAAATTTGGTAAATTATTAAATAAATTTGATTTGAAGACATTAACATGATGATGTGCATTCTGTTTCAGGTTAGTCCCACTTATTGAATATATTATGATTTTTATTATATAATTTAAAAATGAATTGTGATTCATATTGGATAATATGAATCTTGGTTAAACAAGACTTAATTAATTAGGACTTTATTGTAACACACACACACACACACAGTGGTATGCCTGGAACATGCTCATACTGCTCACATGAGAAATTTAACAAATTGCTCATACTGCTTGCATGAGCAGTTTGTTAAATTTTCATGAATTTTTACAAGCCAGTTGTTAAGCAGAACAATTATTTTTTGTTAACAGATGACACCATTTCCTACTTTGCAGAGTACTAACAAGTAAGTAGCAGTGTGAAACAGGCTCTACCACAAGATGATCACCACTGCTAAGAAATCCTCTAGATTGTGGAAGATGGGGATTGATAAACCAGACTGATTGTATGAATAAATTTTCCAATGGGTGGGATCCAGAATCAAACCCAGGTTTCCAGGATGGAAAACAAGCATTTCATACAGCCAATCCAGCTGACATACGATAATGACTATACTCATAATTTCATATTTTTTTTTCCCAAATGGCAAAGTCCAAGTAATATGCATCTCCTCATATTCCAGAGAAAGGTTCACCTATTTGAGAGCTGAATTATAAGTCAACAATAACTGTTGAACAATAAGCTTGTTTCAGTGACTAAGTTCATGAAAAGTTTATTTAAATAATAATATTCTTCTATAGATAATGTACTTTAATTTCATTATTATATTAAAATCACTAAATTTTAAATACAAAACTAAATATTGATAAAAAGCATTTTCAGTTTAGTAAGTTCATTTTCAGTATTAAATAACATTTATTAAAACTATTCTATAATTTTATATCCATATTAACTTCTAACTGCTTTCAAACACTCGTCTAAATTAGTCGATACTCAAGCACTATAAGCAATATGGACAAAAATCCTTTTTTTATTCTCTGCAAACATTTTCAATGGCACCAGCCACCATCATCAGGCTAATATCTACAGGCCAATAGAACATAGAACAAAATTTAGAATGCTTTTTTAAAGTTCAAGTTTTTGGTTATGTATACATACTTCTGCATTACCAAAGTGACATGCAATCAACAAATTGAATTATTATACAAAGGAAAAAAAACCAAATACATAAATAACATCACTGTACTACAAAATTTTGCAGAGAATAAAAAAGGATTTTTGTCCATACTGCTGTGTAGTGCTTGAGTATTGACTAATATAATTTTATAAACTTTTTGAAAATTACTAATCTATAATAAATTAATTGAATGGTGAAAGATAATATTGTTAAAAAATTTTCATTGGAAATACTGTATATGTTCAGAAAATATAAAAATAGATTATAAAAATTAATACTTATTAAACAAATAAAAAAACTATAAAATAAAATAATAAAACAATGATATTCATAGAAAAGCAACTCAAAGATGGTCAAGAAATGAATGTTATTTTTGCAAACTTAGATTTATAACTTAGTAAGAAATCTGAATGTAATCTTTTCTAGATATTGTTAAGACAATGAGATGATATTCAACTTTATGCAGCCTGTTTTGAAAATTATTTACAAGGAGAGACCAAAAAGTTTTTTGTCCTCATCATGTCATATGTGTGCTATATAGATCTGTAGTTGTAAACAATGATATGATATTGTCTTACTAATACATATGCCTTTTTTTGTTTTGACAGATCATGTTTCATTGGAATTAGAAGAGTAACAGTAGATGTCATGTTAGACAAAACTGAGTATAGAGCTGTGATATGGTTCCTTTATCTTATAAAAAAAATTGCACAAACAATTCATGAAGAGATGTTAGCTGTGAATGATGAAGAAAAGCC
>WUQG02420200.1:0-15268 GCA_011317285.2 Androctonus mauritanicus | reverse complement strand
AGGAATAATGTTTCACTCAGTGCGGATTCATTTAATACGGTATTTTACAGGAACCAATTAACCGTACTAAGCGAGGTTTTCCTGTACTCTCTTTCAGTTATTCTAATTGTGAGAACAATTTCCTTCAATCAGTAAGTTTTTGTTTTTCGATTTTATTAGAATAACAAATACAGGCAACCCTCGAATAACACGATAGTTAGGTTCCTAAAAAACATCATTTTATGTGATACAGTGTTATGAAACCTGGAGCGAATACAAAAAAAGAATTACGTTCCAAAACTAATTAAAAAGAAATAACTTCCTTTAATCCCACATAAAGAAAGTTAATTTTTATTAAGACTATTTATAATACGAAACATAAAGAAAGAAAAAAGTATACAGCATATACTGTATAACATTCATTTAATAATTATATCTTTGTACTGCTATTCAATTAAATCGAGAACGTTTTTTCCTTTTTAATAATATCAACTTCACTGTTTTTGCATTTAAAGTTTGTGTATCCTCTACTCTCTTTACAAAATCTGTAATCTAATCCACTACAAAACAATCGTTCCTTAAACACACATCAAAAAAAAAAAAAAAATTATGAAAAAAGTTTTTCTATTTCACTTTCCTCTATTGAAGAATAAAAACCTTATTTTTTATCCAAGAAATGAATGTTTGAAATAAATACTCAATGACCGACAATTAATTTCAAATCGAAATCGCAAATAGACTGCATATCGTCCCTCTCACGGCAAACTAGCCAAATTGCATTTATGATTAGTTTTAGCAAAGTATTTCCTAATGATTTCATTTTGTGTGTGTATTGTGTAACCATAGTGTGGATTTACAAAAATTAATAAAAATGTTTTGTGTTATAGGAGAATAAATATTATTTTCTAATATATTAAATAAAAAGCGTGTTGTAGAAGTATTGTGTTATACGACGGTTAGCTGTACTGTAGAAAATCCATAATTTATTCATTATGGATCAAATGGTGATAGATTATAAAAATCTATGAATTAATGTATAAACTATAGAATCTTAAACTAAAAAAATAAGAACAAATTACACGAAGCGGTATAATTTCAATAACTGGATTATCTCTTAAAAGTAAATTATTAAGAACCGAATTAAAAACTGTGTCTAAGCAGTACAATTTCCTAGATATATTTTAGATTTCTGGAAGAAGTTTAATTAATTGAAAAATTCATCTCGCTCGATATCATTCATAAATATATAAAAGGGATTTCTTCATGTAACCGTTAATACACTTATTAATGATTAATTCCGAAAAACAACAAACAGTTCCAGAAAGAATTAAAATCGCCTGCTTTCGAAGGTATCATTTATTTAGCCTTTGGAATCCATTGGCCGATTTTAGCATTAGTATTGATTGATTAGCATAGATGTCGAAATGACGTTATGAATTATCGGATACAACTCATTTAAATTATGTAATCATATATTTGAATATATATCACCACTACACTGCTGATACTTAGCGCCATCTATTGGCAATAACATTTGATAAAAATGAAATCTATCCTACAGAATTAAAGGATGCAGAGTTGAGGTTCCCTTCATAGCAGAATGTTACAATTGAATTTCATAAAAATCTATTAATTCGAAAGTTACTCGTATTTGTGGGAGAACAGATAGAGATATGGACCCGATCTTATAAACCTTCATTTCCTTCGGAAAGCTAAAGATTCGAAAACTTCGTCCCTTATGTATTACTTTGAAATATTTATTCAATTTATAATCATCTGTCAATCTATAATACTTTTACAAGGTTACATGAATACAAATATTGATCAAGATTTCGTTTATAATCGAGAGGAAAGCCTGCAAGCCTACAGCAATCGCTAGAAAAAAATATAATTAATCATTCTATATTGTATTTTCTAATAGCAAAATCTTTCAATACTTTCATATAAGATAATAAATTTGCAATTTATTACGATTTTTGCACAAATTTAAACTTCTTCATATGATACAATTACAGTCAATCAATCAAAACTGTATACAAATTGTCTGGACAATCATGACAAGTGATAGTGATTGCAACACCTGTAAAAATCGACATCGATGCAAAAATGTCTAGCATGTGATTCATCTGATAGTAGTCATATTTGTGCATGCTTTTAAGTAATTGCGTGCAATCAAACGAATCCATCAATTCTGTTGTCCAATAAGTAAAAGCTATAAATATAAGAAATGTTTGGAGTTGGTTATATATGCATCATATAAAATGCTGTGTAGCATTATTACAATCTTAATAAACAATCAGCATATTTCTGTAATAAATAATTTAAAATAATAGTAAATCGTTTTTATATCAGTCATATTTTAAAAGCATTTTTAATATGAAAACTCAATGGTCTAGCAACAAATATTTCTTAAATCTACTTGATGTTTAATGAATTAGTAAATTATTACAAAAAAGTGAATTTCTGCCAAAAAATCTCCATGTAATCAGACATTTATTTCAGAGACTAAATATGAAACATTTCGTACTTTTTATTGTTGATTTTCATAAAAATTTTTGATTTATTTCCGAGATAATATGACATTTTCTTGTTAGATTCAAATTATAAATCTTCGAACAACCATTGAAGTGTTCGTTTTCTGAGGGGAATTGGAGATATTAAGTCTAAACAGATGGGAAAAAAAACAGTATTAAGAAAAAATAACAAAAATAATTGCAAAACTAACATTTGGAATTTGATAGTATAAAAATCACTAAAAAATATTAAATGTGTACCTCAATTTCCATATTTCAGAATAATTTTTATTTTAAAATTTAACATATTGATGAGTTTATGATATATGATTGATTGAGTTTATGATATATTTTATAGTTTAAAATTATTACTACGAAAAATTAATTAACTGAATCAATATGAAAATTTTGATGGTTCAAGTTATGTTTCTGTTATGGTTAGATTCAGTTTATAAATACAAAATAGATTTCATAAATAAGTATCTTTATTAAAGATACAGATACCTCACAAAAATTGAGTCCATTTGAATGTATTCAAATAACTTGATTTTTTTATTCAGATAAAAAGAACACTGGATATATTCTACATACACAAATACCCCTACTTCTGAATGTGACAACACTCTAAGAGCAATGCAACTACATGAGTTTAAATCCTTTGCCAAATTTCTGTGACATGAATAACTTTACAAAATGACACTGTCATTATAATTGGGCAAATTCATGATGTTTTCTTTATTGAAAGTCAATATTATTTTTTCATTTCTGAGAAAAGTGCAGTAATGAGATACAGTCTTGAAAGGCAAAGGTGTGGAGGAGGAATCCACTAAAAAAGTCCTCACAGGCTGAAATTGTCTCTAGTCACAAATCACCTTATTATGAAACTCTATCAGCTCCTGTACATATCAATTCCTTGAGCCTACATGTATGCATTGGTCAATTTAACAACAGAAAGGCATTATAGCCCAAATTCCTATGTCATGATCAACCGATAAGATATGGCAGATGGACAGAGGTATAAAAATATTAATCCCTTTTTTTACTTTTAAATTTTTGAGGACTGGATTGATTAACCTTGTACTCTTATCTCTGCAGCAATTTGAGATTGTGTGAAAGGCAATAGAATCAGAGCAATGGTATTTATGGGCAAAATCATCTTTCTTTTTACTCAACTTGTTGCAAAACAGCCATTTAAAAATGAGTGTTGCACTCTTGTATTGGGGATATTTATATAAAAATTGCAACTTTATGACAAATGACAGATCTAACATTTGAACCAGCTGATAATAGAATATCATGAAGGAAGATGGATGGACTGCACAATTTTTAACTCCAGATCCAAATAAATCTGATAAAATTTTTGTTTTCATTTGTGACATATAACTTATTCACTTTAAAATGGCACAACCAAGTATTTTCTATTAGAAGTATATTCTATTTATTGATAATACTGTTGACTGTACCATAAATTAAAAATCAACTTAAGATGTTTGGATGCTGTGCAAAATGAACTGAATTATTATAAACAGTCCTACGAAAAAGATGTACATTTTAACTGTATCCTTTTATACATCAGAATCCTGGCACCTGAGTTTCATTAGGGTCTTGGAGCAGCTCTTGGAGCATACAACAATAGCTTTATCCTCTTCAGTTACATTGCCCAAAACTAGCCAATTAATCCATGGAGGCACAACTGGCAGTTGGGAAAACTGCATGTCTTCACTTGGAATACATGCTGAGACATTGACTTGTTTGTCCCAGCAAAGAACAAATTATTTAAACAATTTTTTCCAATCACAAGTCTTTAAAATGTTGTATGCTATGAACTGAGTCTTGGGCGTTTAGATGCTGGTAAACTAGATGATTCATCATCATCTTCTTCATCTGAATCTTCATCAGGATAATCGACCAGACCACCCTGTAATAATATGTTTTTAGAAACTTGAATTAAAATATAATAAAACTAATAATTAATAGTTTTGAATATTAACAAAGAAGAATAAATTAAAAATTTACTTTATAGTTTAATTATTAGTATAATATTTGAATTTATTTTATATAATAAAGAATATTGTGGATTACAATATATAGATATCGTGAATTATATTATTGTAATTTTAAAGTATCAAACTAAAATGGTTCAGATATAACTCAGTAAATCTAAATTAAATATAGATAAGATAACTATCGATTTTTATTTCAATAGTTCAAATATAAATCTACTCTCATTTTTCATTGTTGATTTTTTTTTAAATTATATTTGATCTAATACAATATTTTTTTCCTAAATTTACAATAAAATTCTTTACTTTCTATCTTTCTTACTGCTCTAATAGGTATCAAAACTTTCAGGACCAATTCTTCTAGCACTATCGAGCAGACCAGACACTAATATAAACAACAAAATGATTATTTATTGAGCAACGTTTCGGCGCTAAAACGCCCTCATCAGCTCATCCACCTTACTAGAACTCTAATTTCAAACATAGAACACAGAAATTGCTTATCGAACTAGAATACATGCATGTTACATTATTTAAAAAGTTTTTATAATAACCTTTAACAAAATACAAATTATAAAATCTAACAAAATTTCTATTATTTTTAGTCCCTAATTCATTTGATTTTTTCAATCTGCCTATCTTATTCCACGGTTCACTTAGATCAATTCTCTCTTCCTCTCCACTTTTTGAGATACCTCCAAGGTAGTGGTAGATCTACCACATTAATCACTTCCCCAATCCTACTCCCTTCTAAGATTCTCAGTCCCTTTGCTATTGAGAGCTCTTTCACATCTTTTACTTTTTCTATCACTCTAGTCTCTTCCCAGCTTACTTTTATATCATACTCATATGCTCTTCTTGCAAGGGCCGTAGTCAGTAGACCTCTTTTTATGTTGTTTTTGTGCTCTCTTAGTCTATCTCCGAGGTTCCTGGCCATGGTGCCTATGTATATCTCCTTAATTTGTTTCTCCATATTGGTGAAGGGAATTTCATATACTCCTGATTGTTCTTTCCTGCCATATTTATCTTTTACATTCTTGAGTACATCAGTTACTGTACTCTGCCTTCTGTAGGATGCAGTCTTCTTTACAGTACTATATAAATATACTTTGCTTCATTTATAATGTACCAAGTAAGGCAAAAAAGTGCTACAAAAAAGTAGCACTTTTTTGCCTTATGCAGTCTTCTTTTTTCTCTTAAGCACTTTCTGCATTGTGTGAAAGCTTCCCAATGCTTCTGTAATGACTTCATATTTCCTTTCTTCCCCTTCCCTTAAGTTCATTTGGTTCTACCTCCCTTCTTTCTGCCTTTCTCTACCTGCTCTCTCTTTCCTCTGTTTGATTTCTCTCATAATTTTCTCTACAGTGCTTCCCGAGTACCCATGCTTTCTTGCTATTTTTTTTATATTTTTGATCTCTTTTCTTAGGAAGTCTTCCGTATTGCAATGGGTGAGAGCCCATTGTAGGTACGATCTAATAGCAGCTTTTTTGTATCTCCATCTTTCATTTGACCATCTACGTATGATCACTTCTATACTAGTAGGCTTTCTGTACACTGTCATCAAGATTGTGGATTGCTCATAGACGATGTCCACATCCAGGAAATGTACCCTACTTCTTTCTTTTTGTTTGAGGCTAAGCTTAAGGCCATAGCTTACTGGACACCTTTATGACAGTATTGACAATCTAACTAAACATTCTTGGCAAATAAAATAATAGTAAAATAATATGATAACAATTTCAGCTCATTCATTGAATGATCTTTACATTGCACAGAAGTAGATTGTTGAGTAACAAGACTCGGACCTTTACCTGTGAATCCTTGTTATCATCAGGAGAGAGTAGTGAACCATGTTTTGCAGGATTTTTTACAAATGTAAATTTTAGGAATTTTCAGTACACTTTCGTATAAAAAAAGAACAGTAACCAAATCAATGTATTAAAAATTGCTGTTATATTCTGGTAAATATTTCAGTTTTTATTATTATGTTAACCATATATACATATTTTTCATCCCTTGTAAGTTGAACAAAAATAAAATTTTAAATATAATCTTTCTAAAACATAATCTAGCCAATAAACAGCAATAAATCAAATTTGGTTGAACTGATTTCGAGATCTCAATTATTTTATATAGAATTGTTGCATTCTTCATAATATTAAGTTAATAAGAAACATGTCATAAACTTAAAATGTAATATTAAAATTATATCTTATAATACTATATATTTTTATATCTTGTATTTTCATTTTAAATTTTTGAAAACTTTTTATAGTGAAATTTTTGATAAGAGCCCTATCATCTTCAGTATGCTTCATCCTATGGAAGAAGTTGCACCAGTAGTTAAGAATATATCATCCCCATTTGGTCGAGCTAATTATTGCACTAACGTTTCTCAAGAAATTGTATTTACTAGCAGTGAACCATCTTTGATAGTTTTATATCATAAAATTGAAGGAATTCACAGTGTTTGGAAAGTACGAAGAACAAATACAGAGGTAATTTTTTAAAATGAAATATTTATTTAGATATCTATTACTATAATGATACTACTAGATTTAACCTTTTATTTTTAAATTTTACTGATTTGTGTAAAGTTATGAAAAATATAACCCTTATGTAAGTTAAGGAATGACTGTATATACAATATGGTACAATATTTATATATGAATTGGTATGCTGTATCATAATTTTCAGCCATTTTCCAAAATACAAGTGGTCCTTTGTTAACATTCTACTTACAAACTTTTTAAGTAGAATACCATTTCATTGAATGTTTTCAATGACATTTCATTTTTAAATTTTGGAATATTTCAAAAATTTTTCAAGAATTTTAAATATTACTATAGTGGAATGATTTAGTAATAATTATTGTGGTGTACATAATTATTTAATATATTAATGCAGTATATATTACAAACTTGAATTTTAAATTACTGTTTTATAATTCAGGTTATTCATAAGTTGGATATTGCTGTTATTTTTCTTTCAAAAGTAATGAAGTAAAATTTATATACTATATTTTGTAATTGGACCAATTCAAAGTTTTTTCACAAATTTTGAATGAAAAACTTTAATTATAAAATCAAAGATTTTTTTTGGTGTAATCAGTCATCTTGAAATTCTGCTGTAATATGTTAAGATCAGCAGATCAATTTACAGCACTACTTGGCAGTTAGAGTACAACAGCATTTGATTAATAAAGGAATGCTGATGTACTCTAACTGTCAAGTAGTGCTGTAAATTGATTTGTTGATTTTTTACTAGAGTTAGGCAGTGAATATCTGAGAATTATGAATATGTTAAGTATGTAATTTTATGTTATATTGATTGCTAGAGCATTCTGTAGACATAATGTTTAAATTTCTTGAAGAATTTTAAATATTATGACTACTGAAAAAATTTTGAAATTGAAAATAAAATTTATATTTGTAAATATGAAATTTTCACAACTTGAGAAATGTCTGTATTTCAAGTTGACATAATTTATATGAAAAAATTTTTTTTCTTTATATTGGATATTTTTATTCAAATCCCTAAAAAAAAGAAACTTCTTGGTCCAGTTATGAAATTTATTATAAAATACATTATATAGAGTGGTAACAATAGACATGACAAAACTTGCATATAAATTAAGTGCATAATTTGTGAACATCCTGTATATTAAATTAGAAATTAGAATAGTGTGACGTTTTTATAAGAATACTATTAGAAACTTTTAAGAGAGATTTTTATTTATAGGGTTGTTTGAAAAGTAATTTTCATTTTTTTCCCACGAGTGGCATTAGTTGTATTTTTAACCTGCCAATTTCATTCTAAGCCATATTGTTGTCATACATTTTGATAGCTGACATTTCAAAATTTATTTATAAAAAAAACTTTTTTGATTCTGTGCAATTGTTTTGTTTTTTTAGTGTCGTATCAAAAATGGAAAACAAAAAGGAGCATTTTCAGTATATTTTGCTTTTTTATTATTGAAAAGGTAAGAACGCTGTCCACATAAAGAAAAAAGTTATGTAAAGTGTATGGAGAAGATATGTTAACAGAACACCAGTGCCAAAACTGGTTATAGCAAAATTTCATTCTGACAATTTTGATATTAAAGATGCATCATATTTTAGAATGCCAGTTGAAGCTAATGAAGACAAAATAAAAGCATTGGTTGAAGCAAACCATCAAATAACAACACGAGAAATTGCTATAAGATTGAATTTATCAAATTTGACCTTCATGACCATATGAAATGAATTTGATTTCATTTCAAAGCTTTCTCAAGGAAAGAGATTTGCTCCATCTCATTGACATCTGTGATTTGCTGTTCAGACATGAAGAAAATGATCTGTTTCTGAAGCGAATCATAACTGCTGATGAAAAATGGATTGTTTTCAACAATACTGAATGCAAGAGATTGTGGAGCAGAAGAGATGAGCCATCTCAAAACACCTTTGAAAGCAGATATTCATCAAAAAAGTGATGGCCCTGTTTGGTGGGATTTCAAGGGAATTATTTTTTTGAACTTCTATCAGACAATTCCACAATTAATTCACAAATATACTACCACAATTGGACAAATTGAGTGAATCCATCAAACAGAAAAGGCCAGAATTGATTAATAAAAAAGATGTAGTGTTTCACCATAACATCTGACCTCATACTTTCTTGCCAGAAGCTGCTGCAGCTTAGCTGGGATGTATTAATACCGTATTGGCTGGGATGTATACACTCACCATATTCACCAGATCTGGCTCCCTATTGCTTGTTTATTTGTTTACTTGTTTATTATTACTTGTTCTAGTCTTTACAAAATTCTTTAAACAGCAAAACATTTGGTTCAAATGAGGATGTCAAAAATCACTCTGTTCAGTTTTTTGCAAAGATCAAACGTTCTATGAGTATGGAGTCATACTACTACCAGAAAGATGGCAAAGTATGCTGGACAAAAATGGTCAATATATAAGCGAGTAAAATATATACTATAAAAAAATGTTGTTCATTTTCATGAAAAAATGAAATTACTTTTTGAATAATCCTATAATTATTAAAAGAAGTACATAATTTTTAAAAGTTCTAATAAAATATCATTTGTAATTGATTTGTTTTAATTGTGTAACTTGGATTGATGATTTAAATAGATTTTATAAATTTCATTATTCAGTTATTTTAATACTGTTTTGTAATTTATGTTGTGAAAATTGAAAAAAAAAATTAAATTTCAGTTTATTGCATTGAAATGCACATTTATAACCTGAAAAAGATCATTAAATAATGTATTTGCATTTAATATTGTGTATTTTATATAAATTACTTAAAATTTTAAAATTTAATTTTTTAGGAAGTAAATATGAATATTCATAATGAATTCAACTCTCTCTCAAATACTCCTACTAGTTATTCAGTTGGGCAGTTGCAATCAACAATAAGTCATTCTCATAGTAGTCATACTCCCAATTATAATATATCATCACCATTTCATAGCCATCTAACTAGCCGTGTTTCATCTCCCACTGGATTTCATTCTAAGCAATCAAGCCCATCAGTTTCAGGTTTAACTCATATGGCAACACTCAGGTAATTTTCTACTATATTTTAGTACAGCAGCAGCTCAATTTATATAAGATTATTTTCTGAAAATGTTACAAAAATTTAATTTATATGAACTGTTATGTAATTTTAATAATTACATAATGGTTCATATAAATTAAAATGATAATTTTTACATTATATATACAGTGGTATCTTGACTTATAAACTTAATCTGTTCCTGTCCACGATTTGTAACTCAAAGTTTGTATCTTGAAACCCAATTTTCCGTTTTATCTTATCAATTAATCCATTTTCAGATTTATAAATTTTGAAAACATTAAAAAAATATATGGATTTGTATACAGTTATTATTTTTATTTTTGAAATCTTCGGTTTTACATGCTTTGTATAAAAATAATCTTCCATTTAAATAAAAAAAAAATTGTGACTGGTTTTGTAGTTCAGTTTTTCAGTTTATCATCTGTTGCTCCTTTTTGTCTCTTAAACTTTAACTTGTATTGCAAGTTAAAAATTAGTTAACAAAGAATTCAATATAACTAGTAATTATTATGTAAATCTTTAATATTATAAAGAATAAGCAGTCTTTATCATATTAGCAGTTATATGTGCATATTTCAAAAATAATTGAGATACTTTTATATAAAACTTATAGAAAATATTTTACAAATATAGTATTAAAAAGCATCACTGTTCATATCTTGAGAGTAAATTTGTATCTAGATGCCAAAATGGGATATGAAAAAGTTCATATCTCAAAGTTTGTATATAGAATGGTTTGTAAGTCAAGATACGACTGTAGTTTATCATTTAGGCAGAAGATAAATAATAACTCATAAAACATATATATAAAATTTATACAACTAAAGACATTTTCATTGCTGGAATATTAAAAAAAAAATTGGTTAATTTTTATTATTGCAGATCAAATATCAATGTAAACAATAAAATAAATATTTATTGAGTAATGTTTTCGGATTTAAAATGCCCTCATCAGCTCATACATTTTACTCAAATTTCAATTTCGAACATAAAATTCCATGTTCGAAATTGAAATTTGAGTAAAATGTATGAGCTGATGAGGGCATTTTAAAGCCGAAAACGTTACTCAATAAATGTTTTATTGTTTAAATTGATATTTGGTCTGCTCAATGGTGCTAGAAAAACAATTTACTTAATTTTTAATTTATTTTAAAACTGTAGTGATAATCTATTATAAGTCAAGTCAAAAAATTTATAAATGAAAGATAATTATTAAAAGAAAAGATGAGAAATTAACATTGCAACTACTACAGTCAATACAGACAGGCTGTGGCAAAAGTTCCTTTAAGTTCATTTTGCTTCCAGAAAATTGGATTTATTTTATCCAATAATTTAACATAATGAAGAATTTTGAGAATTAAATAAAATTCACTCAATATTTGATGAAAATTTAAAAATTTTAAACTAATAAATGATTGACAATTTTATTGCCTTATTAGACTTAAATTTGAAGATCACTTGGCCCTTAATGATTCTGAAATTGAAAGATGAATGATAAGTAATAAGCTAAATAGGCAATATCTATCATAACTTGTTGTAATATAATATACATAATTATATTTATATTAATGCTTTTGAAATGCTTTAAGATCAGTAGATAAAATGGCAGTGACTTTCTGGTATCCAGGAACCAATTAAAATTTTTTACATTGAAATTAATGGGAAATGAATTACTAATTTACAAATTTTCACTTAATGAACAGTTTTTATGAGCTCAATAATCTTTTTAAGCTGAGGGATACTTGTATACTATATCTGATTTTGTTTCAGATAATCTGACCAGATGAAAGTTTGGATATAAATTAAGATAATATGTTGAGATAAGATAGAAAGTTAGTAGAATCATTCTTTTTGCCAAAATGAAATAAATTACAGTATATCTATATAACAAATTTAAGTATTCAAAAGAATAAATAAGATCAATATAAGCCAAGATAAATTTTGACTTGTTCAATAAATTCAAATAAGGAACAAATAAAGCAACAATTCTGTCTACAAATTAATCTTGTAAGTTGATTAAAAATATATAGAAAAAATTCAGAAAGATAAAATAATAAGCTTATGAAATAATAACAAAATGAAATCTCTCTTTGTTTGGAAAAGGTTTATTTTGTTTCAGTAATTGTTTGTTTAAGATACTTAAACAAACAATTACTGAAACAAAATAAATATGAATTATATTTTTATAATTATAAAATATTTAATTTATAATAAAAAGTATACCAAGACTATATAAAATAACACCTAGGTACTAGTGCCTGCACAAAACTAGCTAGGTAGTAGTGCTTTCCTCAGCTGCTACTACCAAGTGCATTGAAAATGCATGCCAAGTGCATTTTGCAATGCATTTGGCATGCATTTCAATGCACTTGAAATGTTTCTAAATAAAATTTTTGACTACTAAAGGGCTTGGTATTTTAATTTTGTGGATATTTAATTTAATAAATAAATCAACTTTATATACCTTGGCACTAAATAATTTGGCACCACAATAAGACCATTTTCGGGCACAGTTTAAATAAATGCGGACACAGTCCAATACTAATCTGCCTTTCAATTGTTTCCACTTTTCACATAGACTGTCAATCATTTGCCTAGAATGGTTAAACAAAATCAGTATTTACCAATTTAAATTATTTAAATTGTAAATTTTTTATTTAATTATTATATATTAATAAATCACAAATTTTATACCTTATAATTCATATTCAATAGTTTAATTATAAAAAATTCATATTTAAGATAATATTTTAAAACTTTTGTAACAGTATAAAAATGCCAAAAAAATTACAAAATTAAATAATAGATAAATAAAATCAATATAAGCCATTATAGTTAATGAAATATAAATTTCATCAAAATTATTTTATATGAAATTGAAAAAATTTCTTCTTGCCCCATGATGCAAATCAAAAGGCAGCATCTATAAAAAAATACAATGATTTAAATTTTTTGATTTAATGATTTGAAAAAATAAAGTTATAATATAGTGACTGTATTTTATTTATCTATATTTATTGTTATAATATGTAGAGTGTTTCAGCTTTTTATGTATAATTTGAGGTAAAAACATAAGTTAATAATATTGTAGGATTCCAGCAATAGTCTCTTATATTGCCATTCTCCATTATAATTTGATCATCGAATTATTGGTTTGTTAACTAACATGTTTTATAAATAATTATAAAAAAAAGAATGAAATATCATTTTTTTTAATCAAGTTTATTTTTGTACTTATTGTCTATCCTAAAATATAAAATACAAATTAGATTTAAAAAGTTGCTTATTTTCACATGAATCCATATAAAATCAAGGTTACAAAACAAATATAAATAATAAAAGCAGCTTAGAAGTGAACCATAACAAATTTTTATTATAAACAAAATATTTTCAGGCATGCAAACCCATCCTCAGTGCAATAATTTTAAAATTAGAATACAAGAACATTATTTTAAACATTGGAACAGAGGATTCTTAAAATGACAAAACAGAATATTTTTAAATTTAAAATCATAAAATTACCCTAAAACTTGAAATTACATACAAATAGCAATAGATTCAATAAAAATTATAGAAAATTTATGAAAAATATTATTATTATACAATATATACATTATACTGTATAATAACATTTATATAATTAATAATAATAATTTATATAATATATATTATATAATTATATATATTAATATAATTAAGCTAATAACTATTTTTTAATATAAAACAAGATCAACCATATTTTTCTTTAATTTGGCCAATGAGATATTCCCAAATCAAGCAAAATAGGCTGTTCTGTTTATGTAGAATAGTATATAACGGAGTTAACGCTGTATGGTGTACTGACGAGGAACTGAAACGAAAATCCAAAAACATTATACGAAATAAAAGTGATGCTTGCTTATTGTGCTTGATTTGGTTCTGAATTTGAGATTTTCCCATATTGAAGACTGAATTTAAAGGATGCTGATGGAAGATTACATGCATCCTTTAAATTGATAACATTTTTATTATAAATGTTTTCTTGTATATAAACCTTATCTGTTGGATTCTTTAGTATAAAGGAATTATCCCAATAATCTTCAATGTTCCATTCAAGGGCAATGCTACTTAGTGCAATATTTATTTTTGCCTGCTGCTATGTATGTTTGTGCTGCCAAATTTTTTCAATTAATTGTTTTCTAGCAATTACTGCATAATCCATATTATTATCATCACCAGTATCATATATTGGGATCTTATACTCTGGCTTGTTCTCTCATTAGTTTGGCCTCTTTATTGTTCCTAATTTTATTCCATATTGTGGGGTTCCTTTTGGTTAGCATTATTACATTATATTGCTTTTATAAATCATGGTTGATTTTACTAAGCATAGTATGTTGTGATATACTTCCAATAAATAAGATGTTCTATTATTTCCATTTTTCTTGTGAATGCTTTCTTTGTTCACATAATAGTTCATTTTTATCTTATTAATGATTTTAATGATGCATTTACTGTTATAACCATCTTTTTCAAAATTATTAACTATGTAATAAAGCTCCTTTCCTAAATCATTAAAATGCAAATATAATCTGTATGTTCTGATTGTTATAGATTTAACTCTCCTGGTTTTGTAAGTCTAGAGGTCACAAGAAGCTGCATGTATATGAATAGTAGAGTAAAATGGCTTTCTGTATATGCATGTGACATAAAAATCTTTCTGCTTAGAATAAAGCATTGATTATCATATCTTTTGTGATTTCCACAGCAGTTTAAAATCATTTCAGATATGGTTTATTTAGTTACTCACTAATCATATTTTAGATTTCATGAGAAATACTATATACAATGTAAAAGAACACCATGTGTTCTCTTAGAGCAGGCACTATAGCTAAAATTATTATAAAACATGAAGAAGAAGCAGCATTAAAAATATATTAAATTTTATGTAAGATATGTGGATGACATTTTTATTATTCTCATAAAGAATATGATAATCAATAACATTAAAAATAAATATTTTAATACAGTAGAAGCCACTTATTGTAATCACGGATATTGTTATCAAACGTTTAATGTTATCAAAATGGGCTGGTCTCGAATCATCCATATTAAAATGCATTATAAAAACTCCGCTTATAGTAATCAGAAATTCGGTTATTGTCATCAGAATCGATACTTTTCCATTGTACTGTATCTTGATTTCAACTC
>WUQG02420189.1:0-15269 GCA_011317285.2 Androctonus mauritanicus | reverse complement strand
TATCATGGGGTCCGGGCCCGGCCCGTCGATCCCTGTCCTCCACAATCCGGCTGACCCCTCCGCAGGGGTGGGCAGCCCGTGGAAGGGTTTGTTTCGTCCCGTCACTTAGTATTCTAATTGAATGGAAAGTAGCGTCATCTGTTGACCAAAAAATAGGATCTACCGAATGACGCGGCAGAAATATGCTGTGCTTACATTTTGAAATCCGGATTCAATTCTCGGTTTTACAGCTTCATGGGTTTTTCTAATGAGTTTCATTTGCTGGCAGGTTGGCAGCATGGAAATATAGTGCAATTTCCTATAGGCCCGAACCTCCAGAATTTTTCAAAAGAGATCCGAACCATGCTTATTAAATCCTATCCTTCATCTAATGAAAATCTTATCACGGCTGTGCGGTGACTTGCGGTGAGCTCTGAAAAATCCTACTGCTTAGCATCCAATAAAATAGAAATAGGTGTAAGACATGAAAAGAAAAAGAATAGATTTGGTTCACTTTCTACGAGAGTATCTTGTTAAATATTAAGCGGCGAATTATTACAAATCTTATCGTAGATTTCTTATATTTGGGAGTTAATCGGAGTATAAAAGGAATATTGAAGAGTTTGACGCATGACGAAAATTTTCCAAACTATGGAATCTGGATACGAAATTAGCTCTCTTAAGAAGAAAACTTATACGTTTTTATGCTGCTAAGTTTGACTTGTTTAATCCCATAGATTATTTAATCTATGGTCGAATTGCACAATATATTTATGACAATGACGTAGCGATTTCAAATTACAAATTGAATAATATTCAGAAAGAGTTGACCAAAACGTAAAATGAAGAAGTTCAACGGGCGGCTCATTACCGGATTAGATTAAAACTTATTTCTTCCAACTGGAAATCTAAAGTTGGCCGGATTGGCCGCGTTGAAACGCTTCGGCTTTCCACTCTGGAGGACCCGGGTTCGAGTCTCGGATCTCACCCCTTGAAAATATTTATCATGGGATCCCGGCCAGTCGATCCCCATCCCCATCCTCCACAATTCGGCTGACCCCTCCACATTGGTGGGCAGCCTGTGGAAGGGTTTGTTTCTCCCTTTAGTACTCTTACTGAGTGGAAAGTGGCGTCATCTGTTGACCAAAAAATCTGGAAATCTAATTTACTTTCAAGCGGATTTCTGATTGATACCACATGACCAATCTTCTTTTAATATGGAGAGGCACGATCGATCAGTCCGATCACATAAACTAACTTAAAGAGACCAATTTAGTATTAAGTTCAGTCGAAAGATGGAAGCATGATCCATTCATCAGATACAATAGACATCGATTGAAATAATTTAATCATCCGATTATCAAAATCTCTATTCAGTAATTTTTCTGTAATTTTTTTTAATGGGATAACTAGAAAATATTTATTATTGAACGGTTTATTGAACGGTGAGTCTAACAAATTATCGCCAAAGTTTATTTTTTAGAAAATTGAATTGAATGAAATAATTCAAAAAATATATGTTTAAGTATTTAATTTTTATTGATTCAAATATCGATATTTCGATAAAACCTTAATGACCTTAAATCAATTTCTGACATTATCTGAAATACGACACCTGTATGTTATAGAATTACTTCGGAACTCGGGAATTTACTAGTACTAATATATTTTAGCAGAAATATTTAAAATATAACCACTCTATACTTATCAACGGGTTTCGATACAGAAACTAAACAGTTATCCAACACATCGATGGCCTATTACTATAATGCACGCTATAACGAATCTATTTTTGAATTAACTAAAAATAAATTAATTTAAATTTATATAAAGCGTAATATTAAATTTAAAATTATATTAATTTACGAATTAAATTACAGCGAATTAAAATGTTAAAATTTGATTAAAACGTAATAATCTAACGAGTTTGTTGCGTCATTTTACGTCATTTCATTAAACACGTCACCTAATTGAAAGCACGTGTAATAAGTTGATTTGTAACGGAAGATTTACGATAAATATTATGGATGATGTGTCATAACTCGAATGGTTTACGTAACGTCTTAGAGTAAATATATGCTTTTTCATGATGATTATAAATTTAAAAAAATATTTTTTAATTGATAGTAACATTTCATGTTCGTAGTAATGTACGAAGAGTCGATCTTAACGTGATTTTCGTGTATTTCCGTTTGTATGGCGTGTAGGATGATTACAAAGTTTTAATTTGTAAACATATTTAGCGTTGGAATTTAGTTTAGATCAAGGACGTGTACTTATTGAAAACAGATATTTTTCAACCAGCTGTTTTCCATCTGCTTTTGTTATTGATCATCGTCGTTCGTACATCTTTGTATAATTCTTTCCTTTGTAAACTTAAAGATGATTTAGACAACTTAATTCTGATTATCAGATTCAAGTAATTTTTAATTTTGATTATCTATTAATTTCTCTGATGCTTGCTGTTCTATGTATTTCCTTTTTAGAATATATTGTTTATAAATATTTATCTTGTAGCTTTCTTATCATATAGGCCCTACAATGTTTAATAATCCTAAGTAATTAACTTATGTTTGAACTATCAGCTTAAAAAATTTGGAACAATTATATTAAGATTTTATCTAAACAAAATAATATCAATTTTCTCTTTTAACTTTATACACATGAACTTGTTTACAAGTTCATGTGTATAAAGTTAAAAGAGAAAATTGGTGACTAAACAGTACAAAAAATAATACAAATAAAATAGTAAATAGTACAATGGTGACTAAATAGTAAAAGGACAGCACAATGAGCAATAGCGTAAATGTTAATATAGCCTTTATTGGTGCTAACGTTTTCAGTTTTAGAGTAGCTTACATCAAAACATCGGAAAAAAATGACATGGATTTTAACCGCTGATGGTTGGTTACCGGGGTTACTATTAAAAACAAAAAAGTAAATATGGTTAAACATTTTACATATAGATGCATAATGATAAAAATAAGAGTAATGATATATTACTATTTAGTTGCATAAGCAATGAAGCAGTTATGGAGTTTAACGACTTACAATGGTGTTTTTAGATTTTATTTAAATTAAAATTTCAGAAAAATGTTTGTATCTTTTAATTTAAATTAATGATTTATACTGGCAAGTATTCCTTGAAATGGAAAAGAAAATATATAGACACTTTTATAGATTTTGTTTTATATTAAAGAACTTTTGGTTGTTTACAGTGATGATGAAAGCATTGTATCATGCCTATATCATCAAGGCATAGGACAGCAAGGGTGACATTTTGCCAAAAGTACAGCTGTTTATGCAAAATTGAAGTACTGTATATATTTTCTTTGTTCGAATTTGCATAGATAACTATGGAGATGCAAGCTAATCTGAGAAAGACTATACTATTTTCTTTTCCACAAAAGACGACATTGAAAATTAATACCAGAAATCTGTCGTTATATCACTACTGGGTGAAAGAAATACCATATTCCATATGTTTGTTTGCACATTCACTACAGATTGTTCAGCCAAATGGACAATTTTAATATTGAGGCATGTAAAAAATTATTTAATGTCAAATCTTACTGATGAAAAAGATTAAATTCTTTTTCTCTCCTGATTTATTGAAAAGGACCTAACATCTTCACTAAATTATATAGACACACTCATTGTTAACATAAAAACTGCCTTAAACACTTTCATAGTATACTAATGATTAAAATCCAACACTTAAGCAGTCGTGCAAAAATTCTCTTTTAAAATAAAAGAGAATTTTCCCATGACTGCTTAAGTGTTGGATTTTAATCATTAGTATACTATATAGACACAATTAATGAATTTGCCAGACAATAAAAGATACATGTAAATACTGTAAGATGTAGATATATATTATATCTACATGTCTATACTTCCCAAGTATTAAAAGATGTAATAAGTAATAAATGTTCAAATATATTTATCATTTTATTTTCAGTAAAACTTTTAAACATTCAACTGAATGGTATTTCATTTAATTCATAATCCATCTTTTTTTATGGGTCATAATTATCTTAGTTTGGACTGCTGTTCAGTCATTACAAATATTATCATGCTATTACTTATATGCACTCCATATATCATGCTTAAGATAGAAAAAGAACAATAAATAGAATAGATATATAAAAATAAATAAGTATTACATATAAAATGTTACATCCATTGTTTAATTTTTCATATAATCCCCTCTTACATCTGTGCATTTGTCCCAGTGCTGTATAAATCCTGGAATCCTATAGTGTAGAACTCTGTCAGCTGCAACAATAGTTGATAAAGATTTATTTGATCATTTCATTGTTGCTGAAATATTGGCCCACTAATTGTGTTTCCAGGGGACCAAACAAGTGAAAGTTACTGGGTATGAGATCTTGATTGTAAGAGAGATATTCTAGCACTTCCCACTGCAGTTTCTCCATCTCTGCCATTGTTAGTCATGCTGAATGTAGCTGCCATTGTCATGATGGAGTGAAACATTACAGAATAGCAGGCCTGGATATTACCAGCAAATAGTTCGGTTTGCCATCATCTCCTAGTATGAGATCATATGAGTATCCCAAAAAACAATCAACATGACCTTACCAGCCAAAATTTGGTTGGTAAGGTCATGTTGATTGTTGGTAATGTCATGTTGACTGCAGCATTAATTCTTTTGATTTATAAGGGCTTAAGAGTTGGAATTTTCAACTCTGTTCACATCACATCACTATGTGGCATTTTTCCATTTTGGATGAGACTATTGAAAGGTTCCAGAATGTATATTAGAGAGTATTTAGACTATGTCCAAAGAAAGAAGCTATAAAATTTATGCATTGTTGTGTATAGGTCTATTATGCATGTAGAAGGTATTATTTTGAAATTACAAGTGAAATTCACTCATTCGTATCACATAAAAACATAGAAGAAAGAAAAGAACAATACAAAATAAAATATAGTTATTGAATCAAAGCTAATCTTCTGGTTTCTCTAGAAAAGTAAAAAAAATACCAAGCTACAATTATTTTTGCAATTCGTTGTAAATCTCGTAGTTGTATGCACAGTTTATTTTTATCACTTCAAAAATTTTAGAAAGTAAATTTCTTCTTTAAAGTCAGTCCAAATTGTTCAATAATCCTCAAAATTTATTTGTTAAATTATGCATTTTCAAATGTTACATATAGGAATTCTAACTTATGTATATTTTCCAAATATTTTGTTGGAAAATATTCCAAAATCATCTTTTTTATTTAGTATTAGATGCAATACTGCAATTTTGCATGTTATTACAGCAATAGTTATGACAATATTGTAACAATATTTAATATTATTATCCAGGGTTAACCATTGATAGTAAAGTTAAGTAGCAATTTATAAATATATTAGACTTATATAATATAACTAGAAATAAAAGTCTTATTTAAGTTGGGAAACTCCTTCACTAATTTTATCGAAAATAGCAATTTATAGTATTTTCTAGTAGATTGCTTTCAGCAATATTAATGCATAATATACAAATTTATAAATCAGGAACTTTTTTTAGACATTTTCTGCTTTCGGTTTAACTTTTTCTCTCTCCAGTGTGATCTCTTGAGAATCATAAAACTTGAAGCACATTTTTGGGGGAAAATGCTGTATATTCACATTGAGAAATATTAATTATAAAGTTAAATATTTTATAGAAAACACAATTTTATATAAAACATTTTAGATATTCTCTACATAAGATCCACCAACATAAGTAATGTTGGTAGTCGATACTTAGAAATAAAAATAAGATACAGAATCATAAATCTACTTGTTTTCTTAATAAAATTATGTAAATAACAAGCACTATTAGCAGGAAACAGTTTTTTATTTACATAAAACATTTTCAGTCTCTCTTCATGATGAAAACATTTTCGATTATACAGCAAAGAAAGAAATTTGTTTTCTAAAATTTTTAAAATGATAAAAATAAACTGTGCACACAACTATGATATTTACAAAACAAATTGCAAAAATAATTGTAGCTTGTACATAAAAAATTTTCAGTCTCTCTTCATTTTTCATAAATTAAAAAATTGTTTCCTGCTAACAGTGCTTGTTATTTATATGATTTTAAAAATAAGATTTTATTGTATATATATTTTTATCTTTCTGTCATTCATTGCATTATTCCTACTGAAAAATAGAGCTTAATTTGTAACAAAGACGAAATGTGAGAATTGAAAATTTCCTTTAAAGCAATTTAACCAAAATTTGAATTTAACACAATCACTGCCAGTCAAATTTAGAGCGTTTTGGTCTGGATGCCAAGATTTTATGTTAAAACACATAGATTTTCACAGAATATAATAATATTTAGTTGTAGATGTAGTACTAAAATGGATTTACAGTAATTAAAAAAAACACTATGAGATATCTTGAAGCTGACATCACTGAATAAAATTCCTATGCTGAGTGCCACATATGAGATATCTCATAGTATTTTTTCAGCAAAATTTTTCATATACAAAGAAGTTTTCTTTTCTTTTTGTTCAATTTTACTATGATCATCTCCTAATTTCATTTGGTGACGATCAATAATACAGATATGTAATGGTCCTCACTGGGAAAACCCATTTCCAGGAGGTAGGATCACAGGTAACAATTAATGAAAAGTGTTATTGTGTAAATTTTTTAATAAGTTTATACTTATACTTATACTATGAATTGCAAGCAATCTAAACTTGTAGTGCAAAGTGCGAGATATGTCGTAGCTGGCAGTTTTGGTACAGACGCTTACTACGAGATATCTTGTAGTTGGCAAAGAATGTGCTAATGTCTTTGCCTTTCATATCATAATAAATATTAATTAAAAGCTCTTTAACATTAAAATATCAAACTTTTATTAACATTTAAATAATTGCAAAACAGTTTTGTAGATACAAACTAAATAACTAAGTAAATGATTATAATACATATTAAAGGATTTTGTTAGATGTTAATAATTATCTAATATATAAAACTTCATATATATCTCTATATCAAAAATCTGTTATTATTTTAAGTATTTGCTTTTAATTATTTTTTATAAAATAACGGAATATATTAGAATCAATAAACATAGGTATTCTTCACTTTACAACCTACCTGTTTAACAACTGCTCGCACTTTCGACTATTTTTTTTAACGGAAAAATTGGTTTTCACCCATATGTGATGCTTATGATTTCTATTGCATACAATTCCCACACTTGTAGTTCCAAAAATTTGAAGAAAAATACTTTGTGCATAATTAAAATATAAATTTTTAAGTTGAAATTTGTTTCCAATATTTTCTAAATATATAGGAACAGGTTACTCGCTTACCAACCAATTCGTTTTATGACCAAGTCCTGAGAACGGAACTCAGTTGTTAAGTGAGGAGTACCTGTATAGCAAAATATAAACTAAAGATTTTTTAATTATTTCAGATGCCTCGCTTTCATCCAGATAACTACTATCTGGGTATTTTGTTCCTCTGTGTGCCATTGCAGTATTTTTTAATAAATTATTGGAACAGTAGTGAAATAACAAGAACTCATGCCATAAACGAGTAAGAAAATTATTTCTCGAATTAATTTTTACATTTTTCAATGTATGTGTCTCTCTTAAATTTATTATTATTGTTGATTAGGTTTATAAAAAGTCTAGTCCAGTTTAAAACCTCATTTTTTCATTGGAATTCTTGGGAAAAATGGTGTCTGAGATTTCTTTCTATTTTTTGGAGCAAAGATCTTTTCGAAAAAAGTTTATATGACAGCGATGATCTTCAAGCAGAATCACCAGCTGTGGAAGTAATGAAATATAAGCAGAAACACGGTTACTTTGCTTGTAAGTAACAAGTAAATATTGTTTATTTTTGTTATTGTATAGTTCAAAACTGACTACATGGTACTGAAGAGGGACTCCATGTGTGGTCCGAAAGCATTATACCATAATAAAAAAGTTTTTGCCTATAGTGCTGTATTTCTTGGTTATTGTTAAGAAGGCAAAGTATTTTATATCTTTCATTGTTTATTTTTAAATATTAAAATTACAGAGGATTATTTACATTATCTTATTACAGTATCTCCTGAGCCACGCAATCCACGATCACCCTCTGTGAAATATCGTATCGGACAAGTAGTTGTTCATAAAATATGGCATTATCGTGGTGTAATAATAGGATGGGATGAAGAAGCAAAAGTAAAATAAAATTAATGTACTAAGAATAATTAACATGTGAAATTTTGGGATGAAAAGAAAATGAGGAAATGTTTATATTCTAGGCACCTGAAGAATGGTTCAAAATGATGCATGGAACAGGACGTCAAGTGAGTAAAAATTAATTTTAATAATTATTTAAATGTTTCTTTATTTTTATATAATATTTGTCTTAAACAATGAAATAAAATATTAATATTATGATGGATTGTTCATAATAAATAACACATATACAATATTTTATTATGACAACATATTGTAGGAACTTACTGGATGATTTTGAATTCTTTTATGAAACTTTCTGATATGTTATTCTTTTTAATCTATCAGCATAAAGAATTTTTTCCAAGTGATAACTTTATAGAGTCGAAAATATTTCAGACCTGTAAAACTTTAAAATTAAATGAGTTTTTTATTTAATATGTGCTAATTTGTTGTGTCCAAATTCAAGAATAGATCCATGTATATATTCAACTGCTTTATGTTAGTTTACTTAATGCAAAAAACTACTAATCAAGCACTTCACAGCAGCAAAAATCAAACTTCTTTATTAGACACGAACGTTTTTGCCAGCACTGCCCACCATCATCAGGCTAATGTCAACTTTCAGAATGGAATGCTATTCTATTAGCATTCTGTTCTGAAAGTTGACGTTCGCATCTAATAAAGAAGTTTGATTTTTGCTGCTGTAAAGTGCTTGATTAGTAGTTTTTTGTTTCAAGAATAGAATTCTGTAGATGAAGTTTCAAACAGATCTCTCTTAATTTTTATAAACTTTTATTAGAAAAGAATCATTTGTCATAGTACAACAAAAAATTTTGCTTTGGAAAACTTTTTTATATTACAACAAAGAAGAAAATATTATTTAAAATATAATACAGGTATCTCTTGTTATATGACAGATTACAAGCTTTTATATGTTAAGTCTTATCTATTTTAGATTAATGAATAAAATTTTTCCTCGTACTAAATACAAAGTTGAAATAAAAAAACGGCACTCTTTGCAGTTGTGAAAGGTTCTTAACACCAGATTTTTTATTTATAGCTAATGCTTTCGGTATAGGTAAATTGGTTCTAAACCATTTTAAGATTTTATGTATTCAATGTTCTTTTTTATGTAAGTTAGTAGCCTGATGATGGTATATCTATATCGAAAGTGTAATACCTATTTAATGTAATACCCAAACTTAAATTTGAACATGCATGTTCTTTTGTTCCATTTTCTGAGAACGATTGTGTTCTATTTACTGTAATCTCAACTGAAGATGGTATGTGTAATACCGAAAACGTTTTTGTTATCATTTAATAAATATTTCTCACTGCTTTTAAGTGCTGTATTTTGAGAATAAGTGATAAAAGTTTAAGCAGTTATATCTCCAGTTAAGAATGTTTCATGACTGCAAAGAGTGCTGTTTTTTGATTGAGTCTTTGTATTTAAAAAAGTAAATAAGCAGGTTAATAAGAAATATGGATTTCTTCTTACTAATTAGTCTTTGGAATTACTTAGATTTATCTTTTCTTGCATCATCTTATATATTATTACTATCATCATAACAAGGGTGTGGCAAATGGAATACTCTCTCTCTGGACTCAAAAAGAACATGCATGTTCTTTTTGAGTCCAGAGAGAGTATTCCATTATTTCAGTTTGAAATTTTTTATGGATGCAAAAATGTATTTTCCTCATTTCTGGAGTATACAAAATGTAAAATTTTTGCATGCTGATTGTTGGTAATACTCTTCTCTGCCTGCAAAAAACATTGCAATATCGCTATTGTCAATATACCTAACCATTTGGTATCTGTTAACTTTTACCAAACTTATGTACTTTTAGTGATTTTATTGCATATATTTTGAGAATTTTCACATTTGCTAACAATTAAACTATTGAACAGAACTGTTAAATAAATTCGATAATATACATGAGTATTATGATTTTCATTTGCAGCTATTTGTATAGTAATAAGATGATGTTATGCAATTTAGGAATAAATTTTTAGCTCTAAAGAAAATAGAGATGATAATATGGGAAATAACAAGTTTTTTATTTTCATTATAAGAGGTTTTGTTTCATAAGCAATTTATGAGGAAGAATTAGGCTTTTTTAAAAAGAGATTATTGTATGTTTCGATTATTTTTATTTAGATCCATGTTGTTTTTATATGAGAGGGCAGTTTATATCCTCTGAAAGATAGATACAGAAAAAAAATAAATAATTGAATAAGGTTTAATAATAATAAACCCAATAGTACTTTCTCAGGAACTCTCCTTATTTAGAAACATTTTCAGTCAGACATTCATCCTCTTCAACCACACCAACTGATCAAAATGTTCAGACCTAGGAGATATTTAAACTTACATTTACAAAGTAATAATAAATGCATGCTGATCCTCGGCATGTATTTATTCAAATGTGAATAGTGATACAATAACAGGTGCTCCAGCACCTGTTATTCTAAGTTATAAACAAAGACAGGGATGAGAAAAAATAACGAACATAAAATATGAAATATACAAAAATCCATTCTAAATAATTCAATTGTCACATTAAAATAAATTTTAAAAATATATTACAACATATTAGGAAAAAATAATTGTCTGAAATTACAAATTCTTTTAAAAATAGTGTTTTTTACTTCTATACTATAATAAAACTAAGAATCATAAAAAACACGAGCTATAGGTTGGATAACTGAAAATCTCATTCAAATTAAAAGTGTTTGGAGAACCAAATCCATGCTAAAGATATCTGACAAGAGAACATTAATCACAATCCCTCCTTTATCCTCTGCTTTATCACAATCTCTAAATTCTCAACTACAAACTTTATATATCTAAAAAGTGTTATTTTTAAAAGAATTTGTAATGGCAATCAATTTTTTTTCTTAATATGTTGTAATACATTTTATGCTATTTTTTTCCCTCCTTATTTTTGTTTATAACTTGGAATGATTATATACATTAGGAGAGGGACAAGCATCTATGTGGGAGTAATGATAGAATAAGAAGTGCTGGAGAGAGGACCAGCTTGTGTTTATTACTACTTTGTAGATGTAATAGTTTAAATGTCTCCTAGGTCTGTATATTTTGGTCAGTTGGTGTGGCTGACCAAAGTGTACAGTATGTAAGTGTCAGAGGATGAGTGTCTAACTGAAAACATTTCGGAAATATAATGTGTTCCTCTTTAAGTACTGTAGTGTTTCTTATTTTTCTGGGAAAAGCAGAGATATGGATTTAATTAATTAAGACTTAATAATTTATAAGTTTTGTTATTTTTTTTTATTTGAATTATTTAATTACAGAATAATTTTATTAATTTATAATATTTTAGACAAGCAAAAACATTGTATATTTAATGTGTTAAAAGTTGAATGGAAATGTTTATATTATCCTCTCCAATTTGTATCAAACTAAACATAATATATGAAAAATAAGAATTAAAAATACTTGTCATAATTTTATATGGCAAATAAAAGTTTAAAAGAAGAATAAAAGAAATGTTATAAAATCAAGTATTATATTTTACATGGTTAATGCAACCAAAATGTTAATTAACTCCTTTTAGCTATGTAATTAGCTTCAAACAAAAATGTATTTTTACATCATATAAAAGACTCGAGATTCCATTAATACTACAGTAGTACCCCATTTATATGTTTTTGAAGGGTGTTGATAAAAATTATATGGAGGTGAGATTAACATTAAAATGAAACTTTTTATTTTTATTTTAAATATTGAAAAAATACATTAAAACTTAAAATTTATAAAAGTTAAACTACATACTGTATTACATATGTTTTTCCCATACACTAAAATTTAAAATTAATAAGTTTAATTAACAATGATAGGCAAATATAGTTATTTTAGCATAAAGAAAGAATCAATTGTAATTTGTTTTTGGATGCAATACTATATTGTTACAATTTGTGTAGACGACTTTCCTAGCACATGGGAAGGTGTCATCTTGAGAGGTGAAGAAGCAACCTGACTGTTCGTCGCCAACTTGGTGATGTGAGCGAAGTATGTAAACCAGGAAAGAGGTTGAGGTCAGCGGGGTCGACAGGGGGAGGGTTGACTGCAGAGAGGGAGAGTCACTTGGTGCTTAGTACAGAGCTATTTTTTTTTTTTTGGCATTTGGAGACTTTCGGACAGTTAGGGAAGAGACTCGGCAAGGGAAGGACATAACAATATTCATAGATCAAGCCTTCATAAGCAACTACTATGCACATCTTGTCATCACTAATATTTTTTGATTTTATGTAAGGTATTATTTCCAGCGTAACATAATATTGCATAATGTCAGTAGAGCGACTCCTGGGATAAGTTTTAGTACTGGTTTTACTTTTGTATTCATTCTACCTTCTATTTTGTAAGATAATATAGTGTACAGTATAATAAATTGTTCCTTTGTTGAAAAAGTTTGGCAAAGATTTCTTGGATTTAAATATAAGTGTGACGAAACGACTCTGGGGGACAAAAATATTGGCATATAAATGCGAAAATGTATAAATAAAAAACGTGCATGCGGTATGATTACATATGCAAAATCGAAAGAGTGTACAAAACACAACATACAAGTGCAAGAAACATAGAAGTGGGAAATATATAAATGGGGTTCTACTGTACTAAATATACAAGAAAAAAGTGTACTCTCTACTATTTTTATTAATCTTAAGAGATTTGAATAATTTTTTAAAATATTTAGCAATAATCTTTCATATATAGTAAATAAAATTGAATATCCTTGTCTTATTTATTATATGTTTTCCTTATTCATTTTGAGAATTAGTTTTATATGACTGTTTTATGTGGTTAGAAAATTAATAGCCTCAAAAAATACCCTATAATAATAGCTCCTAAGTGTTTTTCAATATCTAAATATCCTGCCTTTTATTTTTATTTTTTCTCACATTTTATTTTTAAGAAATAAAATCTTTCAAAAACAATATATTTTTGTGAATCAATTAATTATAATAATACAAAAATACAAAAAATATTCTGAATAATTCTATGATTGTAAACAAAGTTAATTTTATGAAATGTATGTAAATATAAATGTTTACTACTATAACATAAATTTTACTATTTAACTAAATGGTAAATGTTACTATATAATCTAGTTGAGATTATTGATATGAGCTGGTTTGTGCTTAAGCTATTTTCAATTCTTAAAAAAAAAATTAAATTTTTATACATCGTAAAAACCTTTCTGTTGAAGGGCTTTGTTCTTTCTGATTGATTATTTTGAAATAATATATTTTCTGTATATTTAGAAAAAATAAAATCTTGGCTACTGTCCTAATGACTTGCTACTGTTAATTGCCGATGCTTGAAATAGCATGCTTTCTATGTTCTTTATTTCTATATTTTTGTCTGCTTAAGGAAAAAAGTAAAAATTATTTGTTTTTATATTAATCTGTATTTAGGAAAAGTCTATTTTTATCACATTAATTGTATTTTAATTTATAAAATATGCATAATGCTATAGCATATAGTTAATGTAAATTTTGAATTTGTATAAGAGAATATCTTTTACTAATTAATATACATCTATAAAGTAATAAGAAATCATAAACAGTGAAGAAATTTTTGCAATTAAAACAAAAGAAATTATAAAATCTTGGAAAAGTGTCATTTGAAAAATGAACAATAACTCAACTAGTAGATACAGAGCACTATATGGCAGTTACAGGTTGAATAGCATACCTTTATTAATATAACACAAACGTTTTCGGTAGTTCTTCGCCACCCTCTTCAGGTTGCAATAGTTTTAATAGAATTCCTTTACATATTAATATAACACAAACATTTCGGTGGCAGAGAACCATCGAAAACGTTTGTGTTATATTAATAAAGTATGCTATTCAACCCGTAACTGCCATATAGTGCTCTGTATCTACTAGTCGATCTTACTTTAACGATTAGGCAGTGATTATATATAGAAAACGTCTTATGAACAATAACTCATTTTTCATATGACAATTTTCAAAGATTTACATATTATTGTACTTTTAATAAATGCTGTTGATTTAAAATTCAGTTTCGTATCAAGATCATCATATGTATCTAAATTTTAATGATTTAAAAAGTTGTTAGTTTTTAAAATATATATAGATTTATATATATATACATATGACTAATATTGAATATCTCTTGCTATAATTTTTATATTACTTTAAGGATATTTTTCAAAGCTCTGTGATTTATATTATTTTTATACGTGAATCATATGCATAAATAGCAAATTTTTAAAATATTATTTTCTTTTGTAGCATTGGAGAAAGATGCCAAATTATGCCATCCTTGTGGATTCTAGAGACAGGGGCAAATCTCAGATAACCTATGTACCTGAAGAAAATATTGAAGTTGTTAAAAATACAAGGGTAATTTTTGATATATTTTTGTATTGAATTATTCTGATATATTTTCTATTTCCTATAATAAATTTCAAATTACATTTTATAAATTATGATGCGTCAACTATAAATATTTTTGCATGTTTATTTCTTAAATTTAAACTATTTTTTATTTTTTTTTATGATTGTTTTATAAAAACTTGTTCATTTTTTGTTACACTTTTTATGATTGCTCATGCTTTCATTGTTAAATAAATTATAGATTTAAAATAAAATCCTTAATCTACACTTAATTTTAGTTAAATTTTTTATTGTTCATACAAGAATTTATATTTGTGTGTGTGTGTGTGTGTGTGTGTGTGTAAAATTGGAAGAATTATAGCTTCTGTAAATCATATAGAATCTGTATATCTAGTATTTAAAAATCTCAAAATTTAACATAAATTAAAGACATTGCTTATTTTTTCTTTATCTGTTTATCCAATTCTCCTTGTTACTCTCATTCTTAGATGCAAGAGAATAAATGAAAGAATTATTGTCCCTCTAGAATATTATATATATGTTTTTGTTATCTGTAACATTTATCGTTCAGATGTGATAAAATCTATAATTTATAAAAAATGCTTGTATAGATTTCTAATGATATTTTGCCACATGGAATAAATTGCAGGTAGCCCTTGGTTTATGCCAATTCACAATAACACCACTGTGCAACTCACCGTTTCACTGTA
>WUQG02420178.1:0-15269 GCA_011317285.2 Androctonus mauritanicus | reverse complement strand
GTTCCTAACGATTTGATTGCATAAAGTGGCTGATTTTATTAAGCAGTGATTTTATAAAGCGGCGGGCACTGTATATTGTTTTCATAAGAGACTTTAGCTAACATTGTGGAAAGTCTTCCTGTCTTTATATCATTTTTTAACGTTTGTAGATACATTCAAAGGTTTCTTCTAGTGAAAAATAGTACTATTGGCCCCAAGGTTGTAATTAAAAGAATTTGGTACATATCTGTTTTATATTTCTTGTCATACTTGTCCTTCTCATTCCTTATCATGCTGAAAATTATGAGACCTCTTTTATAAGTTAGCTTTTTATACTGATCTTTTAACATTTTCTTGACAGTTCTTAAACTATTTAGGAAATATATTATTATTATTATTATTATATAATACTTCTCAATTTGCCAATATATGCAGTATTAATATTCAACTGCTCATTATTAGCAATTCCATTTTCTTCAATTCTTTTGACACCTTCAAAAATTTTGTATGTGAATGTTTAGATATACTTATGAACTTTTCCATAATTGGTAATTCTATCATATTCTAATTTTTTCTAATTATTCTCTATGCAGTACTGCCAGATCTAGGGTGAGGCAAGTGAGACAGTCATCTCAGGTGAAAATTATGAGGGGGCATGGAAAATGCAGTTTGCAATTTCAAATACAAGCTTAATTATATTTATCTTGATATTATTTTGTGCTGTAGAGTTTGTCTACCAAGACAAAGGTGTTTTTTCTAACAGATAATACTTATCAAGAGAGAAAAAAACCAATGCCAATTAAATTGATTAATTGATAAACAATTATTAATGATTTTGCCTGATTGAAAGTAAGAAAAATTAAACTATATTTTATATTTATTATATTAAATAGAATTCATTTTTATTATAGCTATTATAAATATATTTTTTGATAGTATTTTGTTAACTATTTGTTGCTTTAAAAAAAATGAATAAAGCATTTTGTATATTTCTTAATGACCATATATCTGATGTCACTACATTTCCAGTTTCAAAGTATTAGATATTTTATATATTAATGAGTGAGTAAAGAGAAGAGGGGGCACCATTTTCTAATATTGCCATTGATGTTACCTCAAGTGGCAAAACATGTAGATTCAACACTGCTGCAGTATGAGAAGATCCTTCTAAGAATGATTGGAAAGCAGTACTTTTGTGGCTAACCAGATTATTAGATATAGTTAGTTACAAAAGTGTCACATTCTGGTTATACAAAAGTATCAAATAAAATAATTTTTTGTACTTATTTTCTGTTTCTGAAGTGCTTGCTTTTAGACTTATTGACATTAAAGTATATAAGAACAGTTAATATTCAAGGATCTTTTTGAATTTACACATACTATGATCGAAAAAGAAAAAAAAAAAAACTATTTCATTCAGAGTGGAAATCCAGTGAATAGTCAATAATTCATCTTCTACATTTGTCAGAGCCATTTGGATAGAATAATAGATCTTCTAATAATGGTAACCAAATATAATTTATTCCTCATTATCAATCTATACAATTTCATATTTACTGGTGCTATAGATCTTGACCCCCAGTATCTCTGGTGATGTATCTAATTAGATAAAATGGTCTGCTAAATAGACAATTTCATATAATCTGGCCCACTTAAATACCAGTTTAATGCAGTTTTTGTGATTATTTAATTATTAGTCATAAGTGAAGTAACTTTGTAAATTAGTTCTAATACTTATTCACTATTTCTTTAACAACCATAAAGTTCCAAATTTAGATCCAAGCAACCATCAAAGTTTCCTTCATGTGTTGTTTAGTGTCAATTGTGTTGTTTAATGTGTTTTTTGTGTTGTTGTGATGTCATATTTGGAATTTATTTTCAAGTATTTAAAACACTTGGAAATAAATCTTGATCAGGCCAGACTCTGGAATTTTGCAGAGTTATACATCAGACAGTTTAATTATCGAAAAATCTGAACATTGTTTTCTTTACTTTTTTATTTTATCTATCATTTTTAAAAGGCATGTTTACCAATATAAATATGTATACATATAAAAATGCATATACACATGTAATGTGAGGCACATACCTTCAAATAGCTCTATATTATATATATAGCTATAATTTATTTTTTATTGTATTCTCTTTTTTTATTGTACTTTTTTTTAAAATCTAATAAATTCAATTTATTAATTACCTTTTTCAAAATCTCCCAAAGTTTTCCAAGGAATGTATTGAAGTGCAGAAAACTGAATACTTAAACAATCTGGAGGCCAATAGTCTAAAAAATTAATTGGTATTATAGTCTTTTCCATCACATCTGCTAATTTAATCTGAAATGAAAAATTTAAATATTTTGAATAAATAAAAGGAAATACTATACAATTTCATATGGTATAAAAAATAAAGACCAAACTATTCCTTTACAGAATCATGTTTATTATAAATAACAAACAGAAATATAAAGGTTCTTATATTAATTTGATTATAGGCAATATTTTTGAAATACAATTACAGTGGTACCTCGACTTAGGAGTGTCTCAACTTACAAGTTTTTTGAGATATGAGCAGTCTCTTTTGCTTCAAGTTATGAGCTAAAATTTGGGTTATGAACAGTGACTAGCAGCAAAGCAACTGCCATCTGGAGTGTAACATCAACCTTGGGTGGCACTTATTTTGCCTGTGACCTTTGTTAACCCCTTATTACTGCCATTTAAAATAAAATAAAAATTAATGCAAAAAGAAAAATTAACAACAGCAAAATACAGTATATGTATTAATACCATACATCTCTCCAACAGATTAGAATTTTTTTAGCACTTTCATATTTCTAGAAAAAAAAAATGTGGATAAAAAATGATTAGGCCTAGTGGAACTAAATCTTATGCAAATTCTAGAGGGTTCTAGAATTTTAGGGGTTAACAGTGTGTGAGAGACCTTCGTTAAATACTGTAATAAAATTAATTTATAGAATTGTGATAAATTTCATCAAAGATACGCTGCCAAAAATTATAGTTATAAAAATTACAGCAAAACGGCAGGAAGGTAAAAACTTTGACACAGAGTTCTGTATTTGCAAGTAGCGCTTTCGATTTTTATTAATCCTGTTCAGCTTGCATATCATACAATAAATTCTATCGAACTAGAGTTTGATAAAATTTATTGTATGATATGCAAGCTGAACAGGATTAATAAACATCAGAAGCGCTACTTGCAAATACAGAACTCTATGCGTCAAAGTTTTTACCTTCCTGCCGTTGTGCTGTAATTTTTATAATTGTGATAAAATTTCACAATATTGTATTAGAGAGAGAAATACCAACTCAGCTGTTAAATTTCTAATATGTTCAAGTCGTCTGATCTCAACAGCAAATGCTGTACATTATACCTAATAAAACCAGTTTCTTGCAATACATTTTATTGTATTGTGTTTTTATATAGTATTCGTTATTTATAAGCACATTTTTTATTATTTAAAAATATATAACAAAAAATTGCAGTATTTTTGGGGGTCCGGAATGGATTAATGACATTAAATTGATTCGACATACGAGTGATTCGAGTTATGAGCTCCATCACGGAGTGAATTAAACTTGTAAGTTGAGATACCACTGTATATGATGTAAACAACAAATTAATGTCATGTAAAGGTTCTTATTACTTATTTACACAAATATGTTTAATAAATATAAATAAGATGAATTGTTTTTATCATGATTAAAGAATCTTTACAAATAACAATTATATCTAATTTTATAAGGTTACATGTTACTGTTAAACTAATTTTAATAATACAAGAAAGCAGATTATTTTGAATATATCTATATTATTAATTTATTGCTTAATTTTTATCTTTTTTTTTTCTCTTACATTATTTTTATCATAATAGTTTCATTATGACTTTTTATAGAGATTACAACTTCTAAAATTAAATGTTCCTGCTACTTTCATGAGGGTTGCTCTAGATGAAGGTCCAGGACCTCCAATAAAATATCAATATGCTGAACTTGGAAAATTATATCATGTAGTTAGCTTGCTTGTATGCTGTTGTGATGTTTCTTGTAAAACTCAGTCTTCTATGGCTGTAAGTATAGAATTTAGTTATTGATATAATTATAAGTATATATAATATACATAAAATATAAATTAATGCAAAATTGTATTTAAAGGGGGCTCAACCACTTCCTAATGTTCATATGGGAGACCAGATTTGTGTAGAATATCTAATGCCTATTCAACCAGAAGTTGTTGATATTTTATATAATAAAACTTGGTATATTTTTCATTTATGTTTTTAAAATAAGTTTTAGATCAGAAATATTTTAACATATATATATAATGAAATTAATTAATTATTATTGTTTTTAGTTATGTCAAAAAGATAATAGAAGATGCTAATAATTCAGAAGATACTGTAAAATTGTTAAAGGTAATTTATTGATATAATCATTTTTTTTATATAAAAAGTATTATCATCAAAGTTTTATGAAGTAAAATTCAACTATGTTCTTATTTATAAATTAAATTTATAATTAATAACTTTAAATTCAATTGTTTTTATTTGATTTTGAAATTGATGTACTTCATATCTATGAGAATGAAAATCTGAATTATATTTAAATAATTATATCTTATTTTATTGTAATAAAAATTTATTTTTTATTTTATTTAGTTTTGTTCTTGGGAAAATCCTCACTTTTCTTCAATGGTGCTGAGTGAATTATTATGGCAAATAGCTTATTCTTATACTTACGAATTAAGGCCATATTTAGATCTATTATTGCATATGTTGCTTTTAGAAGATTCCTGGCAGAATCATCGAATTCATAATGCATTAAAAGGTTTCTAGGAATTTTTGTAATTTTTGAAAAATTTTTAGATTTCTTATTATTCACTTTAAAAATTATAGGAATACCAGATGATCGTGATGGTTTGTTTGATACTGTGCAACGAAGCAAAAATCATTACCAGAAAAGAGCTTATCAATGCATTAAATGCATGGTAGCTTTATTTAGTTCCTGTTCTGCAGCAGCACATATGTTACATGGTAATGGTGATTTGAAAAGGAAGTGGACAAGTGCAGTAGAATGGTTAAATGATGAATTAGAAAGGGTGAATAATTTCAGTATCTTCTGTATTTTATTACATTAAACTGTATTTCTAGTTAAAATATTTTAATAATAATATGAAATATTATATTTCAAAATCCATACTATTATGGCTTAAATAAAAGCCTTATTTCTTATTCTTAAATTAGTATAAATTTTTTTTTAAATTAAAATTTTATAGATTCTTACCTCATTCCTAAAAATTAGATATGTTTTTTATTTTAGCAACCATATGCTACTAATACTCAGTATGGATACAATAATTGGTCTCCTCCTGCCCAATCAAATGAAACATCAAATGGTTATTTCTTAGAAAGATCACACAGTGCTAGATTAACACTTGCTAAGGCATGTGAATTATGTCCAGAAGAGGTACATTTTTTTATTTTGTATGTTCATAAAACTTACTAGCAGATATGATTTAACTTGATTTAATGCTTTTTTTTTTTTTTTTTTTTTTAACAAATGAAATTTAATTTAATAAGCCCAATCTAATTTTCACAACATGAATTAACAAACTGATTAATTTGATTCATAAACAAACTAAAAAATTAGTTATTAAAACTGAATAGTTATGAAATTAATTAAATTTATTTATACTTCTGGAAATTTAGGAACTTGATGAGCAGGATATGTCTGAAGAAACAGATAGTCCTCCACCTGAAGAGAAGAGTTCGTCTTGGCGTCCTGGTATGCCACAACATCCTAGTCCTCCACCAGAAGAAAAACTTGCTTTATGGCATTCTGATATTTCCCAACATGCAACTCCATCTCCTCCAGATGAAACTGTATCTTCCTGGCATCCAGGTATGTCACAACCGCAATCAACAGCTGAAAATATAAGTATATTTACTTCTCCCCCTCACATCACGCAACATTTAGTTTCACCATCTGTTCCTCCCTGCCTTGGTGTACAATCACAAGTTTCTCATTCTATGCCATTAACAAATGGAAGCAGTCCTACAACTCCTCAACACCCTGCTCGGCCTAGAATGGTGCAATCATCAGGTTTTCTCCGACAATGCTCTGACTGCATGGAAAAACAAGAAGTAAATAATGGACAGTAGCATACGATGTAATTAGAATAAATTGTGATTTTCTAAATTAATGCCAAGAGTGTTCACAATGGTTCATGGTGATATAAAACTCCTGACTGAAAAAAAATTCAATTTGATTTTCAAGATAATTTACTAATACATCTCTCACAATTTAGAGAAATTTGATAATACTTTTCTTTAAAAATGAAAATTATTTATTGACTGTATGCAAATTTGTCTGAGCAGAATTGGAACAAAGTAGCTCAACATTTTATACTTTCAAAGATAACTTAGAAACCATTAAAGTTATTTTGTGAAATATCATTTCTGCAACTTGAAAATATTTGTTGTATCTGGTTGTAGAAAATATGAATGGCACTGAATCACTGCTGGATATGGTGACCAGCATGTGCCATATAAGACTGAGAAAAAAGTTTATGCTAGAGAGCTGCTGGCAGTTGCTCTTGAATGAGCCTTTGGTTCATGCAAATTCTCTCGTTGCCATGCAAGGACCAGCAAGTGTTTTTGGTACATTTTTGAAGTCTGAAATGTTTATTAACAAACATTGTACATTAACTATTTGAGAGGGATTCCTGATTGTTTTTGGTTAATTATCAGCAAAGTCAGCTTTGCATTTTAGTTTATCCAACGTATGTGTTACATTTGTCCAATTCTTTTGAACTGTATGCTATTACTTTGCCCAAAGAAGAGAGGCAATGTTATATCAGTGATGAAAGATATACTTTATTAGAATGTGTAGATGTGATGTATTTTCTAAAGATGAAAGTATTCTCTTTCAATGTATGTGGCCCAAAATGCATTGAAATAAAATAAAATTTCTCTCAATAAGTTGCACTCTTTTCATTGAACTATTAATACAGATTATATATTCTATATAAACTATTTCATGAAAAACGTTCTGAAGATATAACATCGGAAAGGCATATTCAATGAAGATATATTTGGAACTTCTTAGAACATTTTAAAAAATAATAATAATAATAATGCTTCAACGTTATAGTGATGCCAATTCATAGTGCATTTTGTGAAAATACAAGTGGACATAGTGTATTATATTCATAAGATGTTTCTCTAAAGCATCTTAAATAAACATGCCTAAAAATGCAGAAACTAATTAAAATCACTTGGTATTAACCAATGATATTGCTGTTAATACTATGTGGTTTAATTAGTTATTGTCTATAGCAAATCAGTTTTCTACAGTTTATAAATGTAGAAGTCTATTGGTGGATCAAAATACTGTATGGAGACATCCTAGAAAATTAATAAAAAAAATAATAAAAATTGAAATTTTATAATTGCAGCAAATTAGTCTAAAATGCCAATTGGTTGTTATAAAATAATGTTAATAAAATTAATTTTATTTCTAATAATTAAATTTTTTTAATGATTCTACATTGTCAAATTAATTAATACTTATTGCTTAATTCAAAAGTTTTAATACCATTGTAGATTTGAATATGTTCAAAAAGTATCTTGATGATCTGAAAAAATCTTGAAAACAGAGAAATAAATCATTTTGATTCAATTTAAAGTAGTTTTCGTTGAGTTTTTTCCATAAAGTATATTATTTTATTTATTGTAAAAATATTTGTATAAATTTACAATTAATGTATACAGTTGTCCATAATTTAAATCTGCAGGGACTATTGATAGATTTGTATTATATAAACCAAATTAGGAATAGAATTTATATGTTTTATAGTTATTTAGATTTTTTATATTACTGTATTTGCTGCAAAATAATGAAAATAGATAATTTGACAAATATATATGCACTTGTCATTTAATGAAAGTCTAGCATAATTAAAATTAAGTGTATATATATCATTTTTAGGGATTTAATTGAGATTGAAACTTTAAATTATTCAAAAATATTTTGTTAACTGCAAATTGATTTTTATAGAATTAATAGTTTGTCTGAATTACATAACTGATTTGATTAATGCAATTGGAATAAAAAATTCTGACTTAAATAATATTGATCATAATTATTTAAATCAAAAAAGGCATTATATATTTTAAACTGAAAATTTTTTCTATGTAAATTATAAAATAAACAAATATTTAAATGCATCTTTCAGGATCTGTTTGGCATCATAGTTATTACATCAGTGCCTCTGAACCAACCTGTGCCACTTATTATGATGATTTAAATTCACATATAAATAAAAAAAATTCTTTTTTAATTTTAGAATTGCAAAGCCCTTTGTCTTAATTTCATATTAATTCAATATAGTTTTATTGCTTCTTAATATATATGAACTAATTTAAAATGAAATCAGATAATAGCAGTTAAAATAAGCACAGTTAATGTGTCAAGCTTTCACTGTTAATAATAAAATATATATAAATGTAATTAATAAATGAACATTGAAATATATTTTGCTGCATTTTTAATCTGAAATTTTGCATAAAATTATGAAATTTCGACTTGTTTGTTATTAAATTCACAAACATTGGCACTGTTATGTGATTCATTTTATTAATCCTTTGTAAAATATATTTGAAAGAAAATGATAAATATCTTAGTATTTTGATATTTATAAATACCATTTTTTAATAAGGACTTATATTCAAAAAATTGAATTGCTGATGATTGATTGTATATGATTATAATATAATAAATCCTTTGTTATTCACAGATTTTATATTTGAAGTTGTTTGTTTAAAAAATTTTATTATTAAAACTGAAAATATAACTCAAAAAGTTTTAATTTAGTAATATTGAAGCATAGTGTTATATGCATATATATCAAATTATTCTTTAATACTTTTTGAATATCTCTCTCATGATAAACACATTGTATTATTATTCTAAAAGTTCTAAATTTTACACATATATAAAAAAATATACTGAAATTCAGTTTTTTTGTATCTTGAATTGTTAGAAATTTAATTATTTCAACTAAGTTTACAGGAGGGCGAAAGCTTTCTAATAAATTGAATATGAATGATTGTCATCATTGTTTGAATTTAGATCAACATTAGTATATTTATTTTTTAAATAAACTAAGTTGTGGTTCAGATAACACAAATGAAAACAACAAGTTTATTTCTCAAATCAAAAATATTTTTAAATAAAGCATTTTTAGGGTAAAATACCCAAAAATGTCTTATTAAAAAATATTTTTGATTCAAGAAATAGCTTGTAGTTCTCTTTTATTTACTTTTTAATAAATTTTTGTAATTTTGTTGATTCTTACTTACTATTTCTTCACTTACTAATTACCAATAATAATTATCCATTTAAAGATATGATTTTCTTTCTAATAATCTTGATTTTGTCTAATGACTAGCCCATACAAATTATTCAACATTTATTAAAACTCAAAAGTCAAATCATTAACATTATATAATTATAATAAATTAACAGTAAATATAATTCTTGAGAACACTTAAAAAGTTTTATTTTCCTATATGAATAAATTTGTAAAAAATTACATTTATAGCATTATTACATCTGTCATATATAATAGAAAATTATACAAGTATTCCCAAACTTTGTAAATAATTGAGACGAAAGCTTTTTTATATAACTCAGATTTTGTTTAAATCAGAAAAATAATTTTTAACAAAAATTCTAAAGCAAAAACTACCAAAGCTAGATGGACTATGGCGATTGCACCTATACAATGTTATGGTGCCATATTATTTCCTGACTGAAAAGGAGACGGTGTCGCACAGAACAGTATTGTACCAATAAATGATGATTATATTTAAGATCAACAAACAATCACTGAGTTTTTAAATGTTATAAACCAACCTGTTCAAACTTGTAACTTAGAAATATAATAAATATTTATGCTTTATACCAGAAAAAAGAAGAAAAAACTTTTTATGTAAATTCAGATTTATGGAGATCAGATATACATAAGTCAGGGAAACCTGTATATTAGTATTGTGTGCATAAAACAAATATTATATATAAAAATGTATCTTTCATGAAATGTTTTAATAATATAGATAAGATTAATTTATCATAAAGAAGAAATAATAATATAAAAATATTTGTAACTAGTAAAAATAAGATATTTAAACTAAAACAATAATAATAATTTTCATGCATATGTTTTTATATTTTAGATACTAAATTTATGATTATGATACAGTTGCTAAGCCTTGAGACTGATCAATGCAATTCACATGCATGTCCACATGCAGTGATCCAATATATTAACAATATCCATTTTATGTCTGCTGTCTTTAATTTTATGCTTATAAGTTTACTATGATACTAAATTGTATTATAACAAATAAAGATGATAAGTAACTAAGATATATATTATATTCAACTTAATGTTATTCCTAATTTGTTAAAACAGAATCTTCATCTTACAGTCTGCAATAGCATTAAGTGAAGTTCTAATCAATCTATAATTAAATCAGATATTAAATTTAATTCAATATGATATAATTAATTAATATTTACTATGAAAGCAGATACATATTTTATTTTATCTAATCCATTAAAGTTGTCAATCTAATGATTCTTTCATTAGCTTGTTGTGGAATAAAAATTCAGTTATAATTATTTTTTTTACATTGTATATAACAGAAAATGAATATAAAATATAATAGGAGTGATGGAAAAGAAAATATTGGAAAAGTGTCATTTTATATGATTAAGAATGGATATTATTTCATTATTAATTTCTGAATACTTCATTATATTTCTGATTAAATCCTTCAAAGAACACATTATCTGTTATGCCTCTATGTTACAAATTATTACAAGTTGAACTTCAATAATTTTTGATTAAAGGGAATATATTTTTATCTTGTTGAACAATTAGCAAAGGATTTCTTTTAATTATTAATCATAAATAATGTAAAATAATATGAAATGATAAGCTATATCATATTATTAAATTTGATTTAATTTAACCTTATATTCAGTAATTAGATTTTAAAAAATGTTCTTAGAATGAATATATTGTGTTGTAGAAACAATGACAAATACTGATCTAAAGGTGGGAATCATGTATTTTTTTAACTATAAGATTTACATTATATTATACTAATAGAAACAGTTTCTCCTTTCAAGAAATATTAACATTACAGAAATTATTGGTAAGTATTGAATTTTTTAATAGGTTCTCATAAAAAAATATAATTTGATATTTTTTAGATTTGTTTATTTACACACACATTCACCATTGCTTAGGAATTTTTAAAGGACAATAGCTATTTCATCATCTAATGTATGGAAATAAGAAAAGCAATAAAAGTTTTTAAGAAAATTATGAATAATATTAAAAATCATATTTAAAGATAATATAACTTTTTATGTCAAATTAAAATTATATTTTGTTTTACATTTTACAAAAATTAATGAAGATATCCTTCCTTCACAAACCTTGATTGTCCTATTCAAATCGGGTTGGCATTCCTTATTCTAATTCTCCACATTTCTCTTCAGCATCCTCTTTCCTTAGTCTCTTCTCTCTCAGATCCTTTTTATCTATCTAAATCTAGGTTTACCTCTCCTTTTCTTCCCCTTCCTAATCATTTTCTCAACTTTCCTACCCACATATTCCTCACTCACATGCCCAAACTACTTTAGTTTTCCTTTGTACAATTGAAGTAAGAAGGCCAGAAAATCATTCCTTATTTTATTCATCCTTGTTATGCAACACATGAATCTCAACATCCTCATTTCAGCAGCATCAATTCCTTTCCTGTGTCTTAGTAACTGCCCAAGTTTCAGAAATATATGTCAGGTTTGGGTTTACTATCATTTTGCATAATTTACTCTTCATCCTGTAATTGACTGACTTAACATTCCATTTAGTTTCCTCCCTTAATCCATCCATCCATCTAAACTTAATCTCTCCTTCCATCCTCATCTATATTCGATCCCAGATATTTAATCTTCCTAAGTTCTATTTTTTCTCAATTCCTAATAATATACTTCCCTGTTCCTCTCCTATTTGCATGAATTCAGTCTTTGCCCTGCTAAGTTTCATGCCCCTTTCCTTCAGTGCCTCCTTCATTCTTCCAAAGTTACTTCCAAACGTTCTTTATTTTCATCACAGCACCATATCATCTGCAATCATATTCCATTGTGCACTTCTTACATTGTTCGTACATCTGTGATGATGATGATGCAGTCCTATTTTAAAACCCTCTGTTAGTCCCATAATGCTGCTTGTTTTGATCATTGTCCCCCTTATATATTTCTCACATATTTCTTTTTCCCCCATACACCTTCATATACTACTGCCTGGGTACCCCTATCATACTCTTTCCAAATCAATAAAGACCATATTAAGCTCCCTCTACATTTCTTTATATCTTTCTGCTAGTCTCCTCGATGCAAATATTTCATCGGTCGTACATCTCCTCTAGCTCTTGTAATCTTAAAAAGTTTATTTTTTCTTTCCACTTCTCTGTCTCTCATCTATTGCTAGTGCTTTAGCTCTTGCTAAAGCACTAGCAATAGATGAGAAGCTTATTAGCTTTTCTATACTTTTCTCTACTTTTGTGCAGTAAAGATAGTAAATATTGTCTTTTCTGTACTTTTCTCTCTCTCTTTCGCTTCTTAGCTTTAATCGCTTGTTGACTTCCTCATTCCACCACCAAGATTATCGTTAAATCTTTGGCCTAATATCCTTCTTAAAACTTTACTTATTCTTCTAATGACCTCACTATTATCTTTCCATCATTCCTAAACTTCGTGAGGCAAGCTATCTTTGCGCAATATCTTATTTGTGTATGCTGGATTGGCTGAGTAGAAACGCTTCGGCTTTCCACTCTGGAAGATCCGGTTTGAGTCTCGGTCTCACCTCTTGAAAATGTTTATCATGGGGTCCAGGCCCGGCCCGTCGATTCCCGTCCTCCAAAATCCAGGTGACTCCTCTGCAGGGGTTTTTCCCCGTTAGTGTTCTTCCAGAATGGAAATTAGCGTCATCTGTTGACCAAAAAAAAAATATTTATGAATTCTCTCGTATTCTCTCCTTCCTTTTAGTTTCCACCATTTTATCCTCCTCTCTCTCGGTTATCCTTCTCTTCTCTTACTCTTAGCCACCATTTCTTAATCAACTATCAATAATCTATGCTGCAGTGTTATTTTCTCTCCCGTTTATTACTTTCCAACCACGAATTTCCTTGATGTCCTCCCTTCTACTATATAGTTTATTTGGGTTTCCATTAATTCACTTTTATATGTAACCAACAAGCTACTACTTTTCTCAAAACATGTATTGACTATTTTTTTTTTTCGTCAACAGATGACGCCACATTCCATTCTCTAGGAATACTGTGTGGCGGGCGAAACAAGCCCTTCCACAGGCTGCCCACCCCTGCGGAGGGGTCAGCCGGATTGTGGAGGACGGGGATCGACGGGCCGGGCCCGGACCCCATGATAAATATTTTCAAGGGGTGGGACCCGAGACTCTAACCCGGGTCCTCCAGAGTGGAAAGCCGAAGCGTTTCCACGCAGCCAATCCGGCCGACTGTATTGACTATTCTAAGGCCATTGCATGCTCCACTATCCTATACACTTTACTATTTGTAATTTCATTTCCCATTTGACCATCGCACCGCTATCATCACTTCCATCTCCAACATGCCCATTCAGATCTGCTCATGTTATAACACACTTATTTTCCGGTATGCTCATCACAACTTGTTCTAGTCTTTTCCAAAAATTATCCTTTTATTCCTCAACACCCCCACTTGGGGTACGTACGCACCATTACTGTAAGCCCACCATTTCCATTAACCAATTTCATTATCATTCATTCTTGCGCTCGCACAACAATTACGACATGGAATAACTTGGAATAAATGAAGGTATTTGAGTGGATATTGGATTAATATTTGCCATCTTTTATCGCTTAAGCCAGGAACGGACCGTTAACTTAAGGGTTCTGGACTAACTGTTTGGAGGCCTATCCAATTAACCCAAGTTTGGATTGTGGAGACTCCTTCGCCATTTTTTTTTTTTTTTTTTTTTGCATTACGCTCCTTTCCAATCAGGAAGATTACCAAGGGCGGGGCCATTTCCAACCACGAGCTGCACCCACACCCGTGGAGGTGGGCCAAATGGTGAAGGACGGGGATCGTCAGTCCGGGCCCAGCATCCCGAAAAATCTTTACAGGAGTTACAAGACCCGGGTTCTTCTGCATGGCACGCCGACAGTGTTACCACTCGGCCATCCGGCCGCCCATTCGCCATTTTGTCGGAAAACTGTTCTCCCATTCCGACGTTGCCACATTATTTGCATAATTGACAAATGACAAAGTATATTTTGATTTAACCGACTACCGAAAGAGTCAATAGAAGATAGAGCCGTATTTATTGTCATTTAAAACATTTATATTTGATATTTTATTCAAATCAAATAGTGTTGCAAACCATCGACTTAAATTTTATCTAGGTACGAAAAATTTTGTATAATTTTTAAATTGTTTTTATTTTTTGACCACGAAGAGAGCCCTTTGAATGAACGGGACTCTAGGCTGCAGCCCATAAAGACCATCCTAAATCCGCCATTAGCTTAAGCACTAAATACTAATTCTGCTCTAAGCACTTAAATATAAGATTTTGATATTCGTTATTTTCTGCCTATTCTAATGTGTTACTGATTCAAACAATACCTATAATCTTTTTCTTAAACGACATATTATTTTTTAGCATACTGGCTACATAATTTCATTTAAACAAATATATTTCTAAACGAAAATAGAAAATATGGTCAAAATATTTTTTGAACTCGATATCTATTCGATAATTTTTATTATTCTCGTTATTCATATCGCTGGCGTTTCCAAGTATTGATATGGTAAGCGGGTTTAATTAATATGTATTTCTGTATTAACTTTGTGAAATTGACAATTTATCGAATTTTAAGTTTTTTGAAATAAAAGATGATGCTAAAGAGGAATTTTTCTAAACATTTTAACCTCCATAAATTCTTAGTATTTGGATTTTAGTAACTCCTTTTTAATGATTTTGGAAAACAGATTTACAGATTTATACAGATTTTATGATGTATGAGTAATCTTTCTTTATTTAAATTTAAATTGAATATGTGGATCCTCCGGACGATGTGTACAGGCTTGAGCCTACCGCGGTCGTGTGGTAAACGCGTAGGTAAGAACGGCAAGGTGAGAGTGA
>WUQG02420167.1:0-15270 GCA_011317285.2 Androctonus mauritanicus | reverse complement strand
CTCTTTCACAAAATCGCCTTCTGAGAACGACTTCAAATGTTCCGCCAGTTTCAGCATAAGTCGCCCGAACGATATCCTTAGCTTTTTCACTGCGTTTTAGTAAAACAGTTTATTGAGCGGCTAATTTCTTTTTTAACTTTTCGATTCTATCGCTTCTTAGTTGCCCTGTTAAACTTTCATATTTTTGAAAAAAATGTTTGGTAGTATAATGTCTTTTTAAATTATACTCTTTTAAAACCTCGACGGTTTCATTACATATCAGACAAATTGGTTTGTCCTTATAAATAACAAACAAATATTCTTGGGTCCACTTCTCCTGGAAGGTACGACGTTCTTGATCAAACTATCTGACGGTCCATCTATTTGGTAAAGGTCCGGACATATTTTAGGACCAGAAATTTTTTCAAATTTTTCAAAACAATCAAAACTTACTAATCCAACTTTTGTACTTCCCATCTGATCTTAACGCAAATTGGTGGAAACGCTTCGGCTTTCCACTCTGGAGGATCCGGTTCGAGTCTCAGGTCCCACCTCTTGAAAATATTTATCATGGGGTTCGGCCCGGCCCATCGATCCTCGTCCTCCATATTCCGGCTGACTCCTCTGCAGAGGTGGGCAGCCTGTGAAAGGGCTTGTTTTGCACCGCTACTTAGTGTTCTTCCTGAATGGAAAGTGGCGTCATCTGTTAACCAAAAAAAAAAAAAAAACATAGCCACAGGTGGCTGGATGGCTGAGTGATAACGCTGTCGCGTGCCACGGAGGTGGATCTGGATTCGCATCCCTGGTCTGACAACTCCTGAGAACTTTTTAGGGGTCCCCGTCCTTCACAATCTGGTCTCACTCCTCGGGTGTGGGCGGAGGATTGTGCAGGAACTGGCCCCATCCCTTAATAATCTCAGTGATTGGAAAAGGGGTATAAAAAATATAGCCACATACAAAGATAAACATTTAATTCAAAAGGTATTAGTGGGGGACATAGACAGAAATGGGCCCAATTTTATAAGCTTCCATTTCCTTTGGAAAGTAAACTAAAAATCGTCTACGTTTCCTTTTTGGCCTAATTTCCAAAAGAAATGATAGCTTTATAAGATCAGGTTCGTGTCTGTTTGCTGTGTGTCCCTCAAGAATAACTTTTGAACAAATTAGAAAATTTTATGAAATTCGATAGTGCTGTTCTGCTATAAAAAGTTACCTCGATGCTGCATCCTTTAATCTTACAGGATCAATTAATCTTACAGGATAGAATTCCGTTTTTATCACAATTTTAGTTTATATTATTGCCAATAGGCTTATCCATCTATAGGCTTACCTGATTTCTTAACACAGCGCCATCAATCGCCAATATCTATCATTGTGACGTCTCCATCCAGATGTGTAGTCATCATGACATACAAATGGATGATATCACAAAAAACCGTTAAATCATGATGTCATGATGATTTAACAATGTGCAGTGTTACAATAACGTCATTATCTCAGCAACGTGCGTAGATAATGACGTTATTATCTACGCACGTTGCTGAGATAATGACGTTATTATCAGTTGCTAGATAATGTCATTATCTCAGCAACTGATAGTTTTATAAATAAAACTATCAGTTTTATTTTCATTTTCAATTTTACTTCAGAGCCACATATTCATGATAGTTTTATTTTCATACTAATAGGATCATTTATGGCACGGATCGGCAAACTGCGGCTCTTTAGATATATATGTATATATCTAAAGAGCTGCAGTTTGCCGATTCCTGCCATAAATGATTCTATCGGAGCAATATTTGAAATTTAAAATTACTGGACCTGCATAAAACCAATACCTATTTAAAAACAATATTTTGAGGTCGTTATGACCTCAAAATATTGTTTTTAAGCAGAACCGGGTAGAAACAGGTACGGTACTTTGAATGATGATCATTGGAACCTAGATTTTTCTGAGGGAAAAAAATTATAAGAAACTGTTCTTTCTCTCCAGAGCCAATGGGATCATATCAATTTAACATTCAAAAGTGATATCATGAATAGGATTTGCATATCACTGGATTAAATCATGAATTTTCGATGGGATTTTTCATTATAGATGTCAAAGAACAGAATTTAAGTATCAGAAATACTGCAACGTTTGATTATAATACTAATAATTATTATAAAAGTCTAATATAAATTTTTATAAATTAAATTTTTGTACAACACTTAAAATAATGCATCAAACTTAAATTTATAAACATAAAATTGTCATTAATTTTGTTCAATAAAAATAACATAATTATGGTTAAAATAAAAAATTTTAATATAAATTTTTGTTTGAACCAAAGTTATTTTAAAAATGATAATAAAAGTATGTTTGTATTAACTGTCATTCTTATAATTCTCATGATAATCATTTATAAAAAATTTCATACCACAAATATTTTCTATCTCTAGTTTTATAGTATTACGAAACGAAATAGTTTAAAAGTTTTTTTAATTACAGTTTTATGGTAGATTTCTCTAAAGAATTAAATACCAAATTATCTAAAAGATTTTCATTTTTACCTTATTTTTCTTTTAATAACTGATGATTAATTATTTATTAACATATTTCTTAATATCTTGCGTAAGTTATACAATGAAATGCTGTATACTCTTCTACTAAATATTATAACATAAAAATAATAATACGCATTATGAAAAAGAAAAAATAATAAATTATCTATACATATAGTAATTTTTATATTTATATCATTATTTTTAGTAATATAAATTTTACACTGGCATTATTTATACGTTGAACATTATTATTGGAAAAACTGAATTTTATTTTATTCTAAATATTATTTTTCTGCATATCTATTATAAAAATTACTCCTATAAATTCAGATTTGATCTTTACTAATAAAAGTTATTACTGTATATGTATTTCATTTAATTATATATAAAGATTAATTTTTAAACATTAAAACAATTATTGCTTATATAAATTTTTGAAATTGTGTCGTTTTTATAATATCGAAATTTTTTCTTATGCAGTATATAATAATGATTAAGATGAAAATATTTTAATAAAATACTAATAATTGTTAAGAAAATGTTTTATTTATTATATAAAACAATACAATAGGTTTTACCCACAGTACCATTTCCATCCTTTTTTTCCTTTATTCCAATCATCGGAAAATAAATAGAATACAGAGATGTAGTTTGAGCAATAAGATTCCGAATAGATACGTATCACATTAGAAAATATTTCACAAATTAATTAGAATTTACAGTTCATTTATAGATTCACAATTATGTGATGCGACCACCATTTAAAATAACAGTACTGCTTATTTGATAACTCAAAGTCTTCATCACGATTATTTATCAAATAAACAGTAATCTGAGTCCAGTCCTGTTTGATTTAATGATCGAATTTTAACTATCTTTCGTGTCCATCTGGTATGATATTATCTTCTTCCTGATTTACTTCTGTATTTTGACATGGTGGGTTTTCTTGTCCTGGCCAAACACAAACGTCCAACTCTTCGTCAAAATAAGTATTTTCTGGGCACTTAAAGTTATAAATGATAAATGACTTTTTATCATTTTCAACACATCTATAAAATTTATTACAATCTTCTGAATCTCTGAAAAATCCTGCCTTTTTACAAATGTTAGATCCTTTTCCAGATTCTTCTTTCGGTTTAGAAGTTGCTTCTTCTTCTGGTTGGGATGTTTCTTCTGATTCTGATGTTCCTTCTGATTCTGATGTTGTTTCTTCTGATTCTGATGTTGTTTCTTCTGATTCTGTTGTAGTTTCTTCTGATTCGGATGTGCTTTCTTCTGGTTCGGATGTTGTTTCTTCCATTTGTTCTGTAGTGGTTGTAGGTTTCTTTTTATCGGGACAAGGTTTCTTTTTCTTTGGTGGAGTAGATGTTTGTGATTTGTCGGTGGAAGATGTTGAATCACTTGATTCTTCTCTTGTACTATCTTCAGTTGTGGCAGTACTACTTTCAGAAGAATCTGTTTTTGATGTATTCGAATCATCTTGTTTATCCGACGATGTACTACTATCGCCACCATCAGAAGAATCTGTTTCACAAGGTGGTTGAGCTTGATCTGGCCAAACGCATACATCTGAAACATCATCAAATACGGTATTCTCAGGACATTTGAAATGAAATATTTTAAACGATGTTCCATTGCCAGAGTAATCCACACATCGATAAAATTTATTACAATTTTCAGGATGCCTAAAATATCCAGCTTTTTTGCACAAATCTGACGAATCTGATGTGTCATCAGTTTGATCAGTTTCTTGTCCGCTTTCTGTTGTGCTATCGCTATCATCAGGAACCTTTGATTCAGTAGTTTCTGAGGATTCGGTGCTTTGTGTAGTTTTCTCTTCAGATTCTTTTGTTCCGCTTTCTATAGTGGTTTCATCATCTTTATTACTTTCCTTAGTGGGCTCTCCCTCATCAGATGATTCCGTGGTGCTTTCTTTTCCTCCATCGTCTGTAGTTTCTTTATCACTCTCTTTATCAGAGGAAGCATCGTCTTTACAAGGTGGTCTTGCTTGTTCAGGCCATACACAAACATCAAGTATATCATCAAATACTGTATTTTCTGGACAATCAAAATGAAATATAGTAAATGATCCGTTTCCTTCATAATCGACACATCTATAAAATTTGCTACAATCTTTTGGATTTCTAAAATATCCTTCTTCCGTACAAGTTTCAGATGATGTGCTATCTTCAGATTTATCTGTTTTTGTATCATCTATTTCATTGCTTTCAGTAGCTGTACTGGCAGATGTAATTTCAGATGAATCTATGCTTGATTCGGTACTTTTATCAGACTTTTTGGGACAATCAGTTTTAGTTTCACTCATTCCATCATCAGTTGTTTCTTGATTTGTGGATTCATCTGTATGATCTTTTTCTGTACTCATTCCATCACTTTGTGTTGTTGTTTCGCCTGTAGATTCTTTGTCTGTATTTTTAACAGAATCTTCTGTGCTCATTCCATCACTTGTTGTAGATTGTTCTCCTGATTCTTTGTCACTTTTTTCCTTGTCTTCTTTCTCAGAACCCTTTGATTTATCGTTGTCTTTTTCAGAATCCTTTGACTTACATGGAGGTTGAGCTTGATCAGGCCAAGTACAGACATGTAAATCTTCATCAAATACTAGATTATTTGGACAGTCGAAATGAAATATTTTAAATGATTTGCCATCTCCTTCATAATCAACACATCTGTAAAATTTACTGCAATTATTTGGATTTCTAAAGAATCCGGCTCTCGTGCATTCAACTTTATCCGAAGATTCTTGTTTCTTAGAATTTGTAGCGGTTGTAGTAGTTTCTTCTGTAGTTTGTTCATCCATAGTTCCTTCTTTTGTGCTTTGACTTGATCCATCATCAATTTCTTGTGTCATTTCTTCATCATTCTCATCAGTTACTGTTGCTTTAGTTGAACTTTCTTTATCCATTTCGGAAGTTACTTCTTCGTCTGTTTTTTCAGTTGTTTGACAGTCTGGATTCCCATCATCGCTCTTCGATGTTGAACTATCAGTTTCTTTACTAGATTCTGTTGGTTCATCTTTAGAATCTTTATCTTCAGGCAATTCAGTTTGTTCACCTTTCCCATTTGAAGAATCAGTTTTTGTATCTTCATCATCAGTAACTGAAGAAGGCTCTGTACTTGTTGTTCCAGATTCTGGAGTTTCATCTTTACTTGAATCTGTACTTTTATCATCTGACGTTTCTGTTCCATTTTCTTTACATGGTGGTTGCGCTTGATCAGGCCAATTGCAAACACTTAAAACTTCATCAAAAATAAGACCGGATGGACATTCAAAATGATAAATTTTAAAACTTTTTCCGTCGCCATCGTGATTAACACATCTGTAGAATTTACTACAGTTATTCGGATTTCTAAAATATCCAGATTTTTTACATTCAACTGTACTCGAATCCTTGCCATCCGATTTGTTACTATCAGTACTTTCATCCATTTTCGGTGTTGATGCACTATCTTCGCTATCTCTTTCACCAGTTGAATCAGTACTTGTATCCGATTTTGTAGTTTTATCGCTATCTGTTGCATCTTTACTATCATCTGCATTATCAGTACTTTCACCGCTGTCTTGTCCTTCTTTAGTACTATCATCGCTTTCTGAACTATCCGTAACTTTATCAGAGCTTTCTGTAGTACTTTGTCCGTCTTTATCACAGTCATTACCTGAATCTGTTGTTTCTTCACCTAAATCATCTTTATCTTCGTTTTCAGGAGTTGATGATTCGTCAGTTGTTCCTTCTTTATCTGTAGTTCCGTCACTTTCACCATTATCTTTCTTTTCTGAATCATCTTTCGATGAATCTGAACCTCCTCCTGAACTACATTCTGGAACTGAACTTGGCCAATTGCATACCGAATTAGCTTCATCAAAAACTAAACCTTCACCACATTTAAATTCATAAATTACAAAACTTTTACTATCATTATTATAATCTACGCATCTATAAAATCGATTACAATCATCTGGATGTCTAAAGAAACCACTCTTTTTACACTTTATTGGAGCTGTTTCATTTTCTTTTGAAGAATCATCTCCATCTTTTGGAGGTTTTTCTGAACTCGTTCCTTCCTCATCATCAGGAGATTCGGTTTTAGAGTCGTCTTTATCATTAGGAGATTCTGTTTCCGTCTCTTTATCATCAGAGGGTTTAGTTTTTCCATCTTTTTCATCTGAAGAGTCAGTTGTACTATCCTGACCATCATTATTCGAAGATTCAGTAACATTTTCTGTAGAAGTTCCATTATGTTTGCATTTTTCTTCCTTATTATGTGCACAAGGAGAATCCGGAGGTGGTTCTACACAATCGTCCAGGTCTTCGTCATAAACCATATCATTAGGACATACAAATTCAAAAATCGTATAATCAGTTTTAGTATTATCAAAATCAGAACAAACATAAAATTCATGGCAATATTTTGGATGCTTGAAGATTCCTTCTTTTTCACATTTTAAGTCAGAATCAGAACTGTGTTTAGAAACAAAAATTCCTTTCATCGATCTGCTAGGATTTTCATAATATATAGATGATAAATAAGGAAATTTAGGAGGAGATTCGCGTAGGAATAAAGATCGTGGATATCTTTCTGCTCTTCTCTGATCATGAAACAGATTTGGATTAATGGAAACGTGTTTCGGGGGTTTAGAAATCTCAACGAAATTATCAAAGCATGGTGGACTTTTATCAGGCCAATTACAACCAGAAATTCGTTCATCAAAAACTAAATTATTTGGACAACTAAAATAATAACTTCTATATTCTTTATCTTGTTTTATGCACCTAAAAAACGTGGAGCAATTTTTAGGATGTCTGTAAAATCCTTCCTTCCGACATAAATTTGTTTCGTTGCCTTTTGGAATTGCTGTAGGTTTTGGTAACGAAGGTTTCTTGGTTACTTTTAACACTTCATCTGATGGCATTTCATCTTCATCATCCATATCAAAATCACCTTTACAGGAAATTTCTTTACTGGGCCAATTACAAGTATTTAGTCTGTGATCGAACACAAGTTTCTTTGGGCATTTGAATTCATAGGCACGAAATCTTCTTCCCGATTTAGAATAGTTAACACAGCGATAAAATTTTCTACAATTATCGGGGTCTCGAAAAAACCCTTCTCTTACACATTTAAATGAAGAATGTTTTTGTTTATCATATTTTGATTTTGTAGTTTGAGATAATTTTGTATCTTTATTTTTAGTATGTGTTTTTAAATGTTCTTTATTTATTGAAGAAATATCGCAAGAAGGTGTAAAATCTGGCCAGTCACAAGTACCTAATTTTTCATTGAATAATAAATTTTTTGGACACGAATACTCAAATGCTGTAAAAGATTTTCCATCTCCGTCATAATCAGTACAACGATAAAATTTTTTACAGTCGTCCGGATGACGAAAAATTCCTTCCTTTTTACAGTTAAATTTGTTAACTGACTGAGAATGATCACGAAAATATTTTGATGAATTAGAATTTTTTATCAATGAAAGACATTGGGATGAAACAGGAAATACCGAACATGATTTAGTTCTTTCATTATATGCAAGATTCGGAGGACAGGAAAGAGTGAGTAGAGCATAATGATGTCGTCGACCTTCTTTAATTACACATCTATAAAATTTCCCACAGTTGGTTGGATGACTATATAAACCTACTTGACGACATCTAAATCCTTGATTCCTTCTTGCTGCAAAATAAAAAAAGAAGAATATTGATTAAAGTATAATTAACATATAGTTTTAAAGCCAAAATAATATAAATTTTATTCACATTTAATTTTTTTGAAATGAAAAAATCATCATTAACAAAAATCTCTCAACTAGTATGGTTGCAATTTTAAGCTACAAGAACAGGTTATCTAATGTTAATATTATTCATTCATTAGCATACGATATTATAATTTCAATCAAAGATGAAGAATACTATCTACATGAATTAGAGAAGAATTAGTTCTCGTATTCGTAATGTTGATTCACTTCGCCAATGAAACATAGATTTTGTCAATATTTTAAAATCAAATTATCAAAATTATGCATATTTTATAACATCGAGTATGTTGGTCTCAATTCTTCAAATCCCAATAACGTATAGGAGAATATATTGGATTTATCTGAAACTTGGTAAGTTAATTTAAAATTTTTAAATTATATAAACACGTTTTAATATATTTCTAATTATTATTTGATACGCAATAATAATAACAGCATAACTACCAATCAATATAAGAATATTTGTAATGTTTTGTCTATATATATTTAATGTAATTGTTGACCCCAAAGAATATTGCAAATGAAAAATTTCAATTGGAAAGGAAAAATCGATATGGAAATTGTTTAATAAAACACAAAAATTTAAAAATAAATGAAATTACTCTTTATTTTTTAATTTTAAATGCGAATGATAATGCTATATCCTCAAGTGTTTGAATAATAATAAATTATATTTGAACGTATTTTGTATAAGGAGCTTCTATTAAATAATAATTAATAAAAGCACATAAAGGAGATACAATAAATATCAGCTTTACAAGCTTAAAAAATACGTATATAGAGTAATTGGGGGGTATTATGGAATAGAGTGGTTATATGGAATAGCGTGGTTTCTCATAGAGGAAGCAGTGTTTTGAAATTATAATAATGCAGAATTTTTACGTTAAGTGGCGATATACTTTGGCCTCAGTTTCAGTTTTCTCGGTGGGAAGCCTGACGGTTTAAAATAGAAACGTGTTTTCATCAAAGTACAAAAATTTTTGCACCATCTGAAATCATCGGATCTGCAAAGACTACAGATAAGATGGTAATTGTTTTCTGAGTTTCTTAAGAATATTTTGGAAGCATCTTTCATAATATCTCTTCATATTTTGAGAGATTTAGCTTCTATTGGAGTAGAATTCATTCAAATATTATTATGGAATTTTGCATCTTTAAATAATTGTTTTAATTAAATGATAGATGTATAAACTATGGAAATCTTGTTTAAATATGTTACATGGAAATGTCCATAGAAGGTAATAATATATGATAAAGCATATAAGCTTTTCTAAAATTTTTTATAAATTATAAAAACTAAATGGTATTCATAATACCCCCAGTTACTCTATAGACTAATGCTTATAAATTGGAATAATAAATTTTTTCTTCATATATTAACTGAATTAAAAGATTATGAATTGTAAATCAATGATTTTACTATGTAGGATTCAAGCGAATTTTATTATATATGCCTTAATATTTTTAAGCTATTTATATATTATATTTGTGTTGAAAAATATATTTTTTAATTATGCAAATATTATTGTTACTTTGAATGTGTGAATTAAATAACTATATCTGATATTTTTTACCAAAATTTTATTTCTGATTTGTTTAATATATTTAACGAAATTTGCCGTAGCTATAACTATACAGTATTTATAATTCGAACTTTAATTTATAATTCTAAAAAATATGAAATTGAGAAGTCTGGATAATATCGAATAAAAATAAAAATTGAAATTTTGAAAAATAAAACACTTTTAGAGAGATTAATAAAAACTAATAATTTAAATTTTTTTATAAATATATTATAATTATACTTTTAAAGTTTATACTACTAGAAATTATAACTTCAGAATAAAGTACTTATGATGCAAAATCTAAATTAAACCTCTCTTGTTGAATAATTGTAAGTTTAATGCTAGTATTATAGTAACATATAAAAAAAATCTATTATTCATTTCATTTATGTTTTTCCATTATGAAATTTTGACGATATTAACATTTTTATTTTCAAGAAACCATGTGTTTACAGAGAGATTAGACTCAATAATTGCAAAATGAAATTCATTTGAAATTATAATTTTCTTGAGTTTTGTTAAAATGGAAATTCAAAAGTCATATAAACTTATATAACTAGTACTCCATATAAGTAAATATCTAAATAAAAAAGAAATAGATAGATTCAATCATATAGAATATTATTTTATAATTTATGACCCTATTGATAGAAAACAAATAAAATGTTAAAATTAAATTCGAAATGATCAATAATATACTAGGAAACAGAATTTAATGAAACGCAAAGATTAGCAAATCAGGCCTATTCTTTTTTTCAATAAATTTATGTTTCAGATTATGATCTATATAGAATCTAATCAGCGGTTTTCAAGTGCCGCCGCCAGACGATTTTAATGCAACGATAACAATAAAATATTTTCGTATGTAAGTTGATGACAGGATATAAGAAATGCTGAATATAACGGCATTAAATTATTATTTATTAATGCTATAGAACTGTTCTATATAGCAGAGCCAGGATTTCGGCAGTTGAAAAAAATGCTCATTCTAGTAACAAGGAATATTTCTTTTGTAATATTTTTGTGCAATTCCATATTTTTTAATTAAGACAAGTACAGTACCTTGTTTGCTCACCATAGTTTCAGAAAGTTATTAGAATAAAATTAACAAACGTCATTTATAAAAAAAAAATGATTATAAAGTGATCATATTTTTACTAATCCAAATCAATATACAGTATCTTATTCAGTTAATTTAAAAAATGATCTTTTTTTTTTTAAATAAAAATTGAATAAGTGGATAAAAAACTTATTTCCATATTATCTAAATTTAATGTATTGAATAATAAAAATTGATAAAAAATTACCAATTTTTGTTACATTAAAGTTAGATTAAGTTACTTCAGTCATGCTACTGAATCTAATCAGGAATAAACATGATGGTGAAGCCCACTCGGAGCCCTTCACGACTGTTCAGAGTCCACTATGGACTTGTCAACTCTTTGTTAGATTTAAATACAAGTAAAAATGAAATAATTTTATGCTTATGACTAAAGTTTCTAAATTTTTAGGGTAGAGATAGAGTTTTTAGTAATAATTGTAACAGAAAAAGTATATAAAATCTGAAAATTTAACCTTAAAAATTTTATTTGCTAAAAATTATTTTAAAAATATTAATGCAAAGATTTGGCTTCGAAGAATTTGAAAACTCTATCAGCAGTTTAGTTTTATCGACTTGAATATATATTTTATATGTTTTCATAATAAAATGTGATTATTAATGGTATTATTAATAAGTCAAAATGCGAATAATATTATTACACATTTAATTATTTATTATTGAATATTTCAAAATAAATAAATGAAATTTCTCACATTTATGTCCATATATTAAAATGCATAGATGTAAGACGATGCAAAGCATTAAGTTCCATCTTTCCATTTTGTTGGAATCTGAAAAGAAATTAAATTTACTAATAATTATATATTTTGTGAAGATCATGAAATTATATTAAGGATCTTATTTTATAAAAACAGAATCATTTGAGAGAAACCAGAGAAGTGTGTCTGATATCATTAAATATTTAATAATTTTATTCATAATCAAATACTGCCAGTTGATATTTCATATAAATATAACATAAAATTATAGTCATCCTTTATTTCTAAAGAGATTTTTGAACATAAAACATTGATAAAAATTTTTAGTAATTTAATTAACGACAATAAATACATTATGTTCATGATTATTATGTATGTTAACATGTAGAATATTATAGCAATGATTTGTTCTTGATTCTTCTATAACCATTTCACATCAAGAAAGATGGTATTTTAAAAACTGGTTTCGTAAATCTCCTTGGATATATTGCAATGATCAAAGTAATTGCAATTCTGAAGAACATAAGTACACTCCACAATATACGGTCTATTAATAATATTCACTACAAATATATTATTAACATCATTTTTTAATATTCCTAATTTTTTCGTTAACCGATATCGGAAATTTAATTTTTACAATTAAAAAAAATCTGATTAAAGTTTACATTATACTTCATGAAAAATCATTTCATGGCTTTCATATTAGATTCTATAAATACCACAGAATATTTCATATGATTCTTAAGAATGACACATGTAAGGATCCCGCAATGTATGCAGATTGGTGTCTTGGGGATCTTATCATTTGATAATATCTCTTCTGACACCAGTATGAGGTTCGAACGGATGGTCAATATAAAAATGTGCATCGATAAATTTTAGAGTATTTTTGAATAAGAGTCGCGAATAAGTGAAGCAGGAATCCAGGATAAGAAAATTGATTCGGAAACGCATATGAAACAAATGACAGATATTTATTTAAAATAGACAAGAAATAAAACATAATATTAACATATTTCCTTCGAGAGAGCTATTCGACGAGAGAGATCATACCTGGGAGAGAGAGAGAATAAAAGAAATATACTTCAATCCTTCATTATTCTTTGTTTTCATTCCCTAGTCGTCGTCGGACATCCACCGACGGGACGGGACACGGAATCATCTTTTCTGCTCTACATTTTCGCACCTTTTTGGAAAGTGTTCTTCTCTCTCTCTTGATCGCCTCTTGTCTGTCCTTGCTTTTCGAAAAACGAACTTATCTTTTGTTTATTCGATAAGAGACGATCATATTCTCCAATTGTTTAACAGAAGGTGATCTTGTTTCATCATTGTTTGATGAAATCGATCCTTCTGCTTCTCTAGACGTCTCCAATTTTTGTTCAAAAATTAATTTTAATAATTATAAAATTTTATCAATTAAAATATATATTAAATTATTTTATTACGATTCTCTAGATTCCACATAATATTACTAAACTACTAACTTGCATATCAAAAGATTTTGAAAAATGTACGACCAAAATTCACCTAATAGCAGCGGATTTAAACTACAGTAAAGTTTCAGAAGGGATAAAATTACTTCACCAGAGCAATTATAATTTAATATAAACAAGAGTATCAAGTTACCCACAAAATTTTAGTCGTTTAATTGAGAGTAAAATTTTGTTTTGCTTCGATTTCATTACAAAACGTTTCATATTCTTTATTAAAGAACATTTGTGGCTTATTTACACCATCATCTCTGTTTTATATCAGAAGAAAACGAAGCATTTCTTGCTTTTTTTTTCTTGCTACTGAAAATCTTTTGTATTATTTATAGTATCGATACTACTTTAAAATGCTACTGAATTTTTATTAACAGTTTCTTTATTTAAAAAAAAAAATAAGTTTAGCATAGTTCTTTTTTAGAGGTTTCTTTTTAGCATTGTTTATTTTAATTTTTGACAATTTAATTGAAGGTAGCAAATTCGAGAACAGATAATTGAGGATCGAAATATCTGAGTCATAAAACGTCATTTTTAAGAAATTTAAAATGATAACTTTGATTCATAAAACTTTCAATGTTTTTGAGTATCAATTTTTAAATTTTTAGCAATATTATATAAAGTAGTGACCGAATATAAGTAACAGTTTACTATAAATTTTTCCTTTAATTTAAATTTTCTATTAATTTTGATTTTTATTTCGTACTGCGATTTTTTCACAGCTCCTTTCCGTGTTCTTCTTGCGAATTTTTTTACGTTTTCGAAACAACTTTTCGTCTTCTGTGCCGTTTGTGTGAGAAAAATAAATTTATTAAGATATTTATTTTGTCAAAAATTTTTTTATTTACAAGAACTGTCCTGTTTTTCTCTGAAGCAGATTGATTCATTCAGAAGCTGTAGTTATACATCTTCTGAATGACTATTAATGTATTTCTCACCTATTTGTTTGGGACTCAGTCGAGAGTTTCAAGATACAAATTTAAAATTACACGATATTTAAGTAGATTCACCATACATTTGTGGATTTGAATGATTTCCGCAATTATTTATTCCCTGGAGATTTCAGACTTTTTAAAATATTTTAGATATTTTATTGAAAATTTCTGTCAGCCAGATTTTTTCAATAGAAGCTTAAAACTGCTGAAACCATCAGGGAATTAAAAAAAAAACTCCAAAAATCATTGTAAACTATAAAAATATTCTGAATTTGAGAATATTATATGTATAATATATTGAATATTGTATAAAACAATTTGAATATCTATCTGGATGCGCTCCATAATAATAATGAACCTGAAAAAGGTCGACAGCGAATTATCGATACTGCATATATAACAAACAGAAAATTTTCGATAACGAGAAATTACATATAATGAATTTCTGATTTGGCCGGTTTCAAAATGCTTTTTTCCTACAAAAATACCATTGGTGATCATGAATTTTGATATCTATGCTCACGTTATGCTCATTAATTTTATCTAGTCATTTCGTTACTATTGTATCTGTAGATATACTTATTTCAAATTTTTCATCTCTTAATTTGTTTATTTAAATAAAATCTACATTTTTGTCAACAAATAATGCCACTTTCCACTCTCTAAGAATATTAAGTGATGGAGAAAAAAAGCCCTTTCTTAAGTTACCTACTTCTGCAGAAGAATCAGCCGGATTGTGGAGGATGGGGATCGACAAATAAAATCTACTTATCTAATAAACGAAACAAAGTTATATATTATATTTAAGCAATATAAAAATTTCAAATAGATTAACTAATTTAATAACTATTAGATGGAATAGTCATTTTCCTAATATACACGAGATCAGCAAGAAAGAATTTGTACGTGACAATCGATAAAATCGCCACATAAATAAATTATGCAAGATTGCTTTCAAAATGGAATTTTAAGAGCAATCTTAATTTTACTACAGAGATTATAATTAATATTGTTCGCTGGATTGAAGTTACTTAAATAATTCCATTATAAAATTAACTTCAATCGAACAATATTCGTAGGAAGTCGGCCGGATTGGCCACATAGAAAAGCTTTGGCTTTCCATTCTGGAGGATTCAGATTCGAGTCTCGGGTCTCAC
>WUQG02420156.1:0-15272 GCA_011317285.2 Androctonus mauritanicus | reverse complement strand
GTCAGTGAAGTTAATGGATTTCAGTGCGCTCACGTGTGGCCCTTGAGATCTAAAACTGTATAATCCCTTATTTTATTTTTTTGGCTTCTTTCCCTTCTTGTAGAATATGTCCAGGTGAAACACTTACTATTGAATTTCTTCTGTCCCATCAAACTGTATCTACATCCAATATTCTGTTATGTACAAGCAGTATTTATTAAAATCTCCTAACAATTTTAAAATGGAATCAACTCAAGTTATTCATGTTGGAATCAATGTAGTTAGTGAATATTTGACAAATGAATGTGTAAAATTTATTAAGAAAAAAAAAATAGAAGCATTATTATTTTATTCTTTTATGTGTGATTTAAGGTTGCTTTCCACTTGATGAGTATAGAAGAGCTGGACATTCTATTGCTTATTATAGGTCACCCATACCCTTTGGATCAGTTGTCAGATAGAAGATAAAGTTCAATGAAATGGACCAGGATTTTGATTTGAATTGAATCCATATCCTTCAGAGTGGAAACACAGTATGTATCTACTGCAGTCATCTGGCTGGCTTGCAACATTATCCATATGCATTATCCATCAATCTTACTGTTTCTTAAAAATTCTCTTATGCCATAAACTTATTGAAACTCTTATTTTATTATTGAAAAAAAAATGTAGATGATATAGGGATGTTCAAAAAAAATGTAGATGATATAGGGATGTTCCTAGGATATTAAAAGTGAAACTTGAATTTTCTGAAAAAGTCATGAAATTGCAATATATCTTGCAGGTTTATTTTAACTTTTTGCTAGATTAAAATTGAAAATTGTACTACAATATCTCACAATATGTGATCACTTTGGAATACTGGAAGCTTTATACAGTGCATATAGATGTTCTGTTTCCTAACTTTCATTGGAAGTTTTAGTTGATAACTATGAAAAGCTGGTGTGAATCATTTTTGTATTCAGTTTGAAACTGCATAAGTAGGGGACCTACTATATATTCTCAGATTTTAGGCTAACAGAGGGAAGATTATGAATGAGCAATTAAAAATATATAGAAATATATAATCCAAATTTTTTTTATGTTTTTACATTTTACAAATACAATACAGTATATGTTTGTATATAAAACAACAACTTAAAACAAAATAGTTTGATTTTGAGAGTACTTGAAATATTTTTCCCAATTTTTGAATGAATTTCCTTACAGCTATTATATCATAGTATTCAAAACCCTACTGATTTTTGTACTCAAAATATCAATGCAAAATATTGGTGTACTGTGATTGATATATATGCTAATTTTTTCTGTGCTGTCTTCTCTTCCTCTTGCAGTTGATATCCAACAAAAGTACTGCATCACTCATATATTGAAATCTTGATTCATATGAATCACTTTAAAACTATACCTCAAGGTTTTCTTTGTTGACGCTTTCAAAATGCAAATTTTTCATTAAATTCATTATTGCAGATGATGTATATTCTTTGTGAATAATTTTGTGAATCATACAAATCAGAGAAAATAAATAAAATTAATATATAGTTATGCATTAATAATTTGCAATCTGGATAATTTGCATTCGGACAATTAAGAGTATACTATACTGTATTTAGCATTTAAAACATGCTTCGACTTTTGGAAATTTGGTAGATTTTTGTCCATCCATATATTTAATATTTGATTCATAAAAAATCAAATTTTTAATATAGATTGTAAATCATAACTTTCGTTGTTTTGGAAAAAAATGTTTACATTTTTAAAATATGGAAAAAAAAGATAAAATACTTTTCTTCATTCCATAATATTTTTTTACAACTTTTTGCCTGCATTATTTTCCTAATGAAATGGAAAAAGAGCAATGTCCCTCATGCTGTCATTGCTGCATAAAGTTAGCTCTTAAATCATTGCAATGAACAGAAAACTCGCATGACAAAATTTTATGAACCAGATTTTGAATTACAGAGACGGGATTCAACCATTATGTTAGGAAGTATGACACTCATTGATTAAGCAAAAATTTTATTTACATTATATAAATTATTGATAAACAGATTTAGATAACATTATTTAAAGAATTTTAATTTTATAGGGCATATGAATTAGAATGGTCTGATAAAGTTAATCCCAAAGGAAACTTATTTTATGTTGAAGCAGTTCAAAATAGTAAACAACAGAGTACTCTAAGTGCTGATATATCTGCTGATTCTGAAAATGCAAATTCAATAGACCATCTTCATCATCGTCATCACAATCATCATCATTTAAAATCTAGACCAGTTAATAAATTGAAAAAATGGGTTAAAAGACAAAAATCTAAATCTGAAGAACAGAATCATAAAAGTTCTTATCAAAGACCAATTTCATTGCCAAAAGTTACATTTAGAGGATCTCCAAATGGTGAAACAAAAGAAGTATCATTAGATGTTGATCCGAAAAGACATAATTATGGTCGTAGAGCCACTTTATGTGAAGTACTATTTGGAATAATACCAGGACATTTTCATCATCTTGATAATAGAAATGGTTCAGACATAGATGATGAGAGAATAATGGTTCAAGGTTTTACTCCCGATGGAGAGGCAATTAAGAATGGAAAAATCAAAATAGGTAAGATTTTTACATTAACTTTTTACAATGAAATAGAATAAGTTTTGAATTTTAATTTAAGTAAAATTTATGTAATCATCATTCATTTTATAAAATTAATGTTTTATTGAAAGCTTAAACTGAAAATTCTTCCTTTGGAATTAAAATCTATTAATTTCAATATAAAAATTTCCTACTTGTTCCATTAGTTTTAAAACATCAATAGCATTTTAGTCATATATATTAATATATTCCAAAAATATTAAAATAATCACCTATTCAAAAGTTTAAATAAGTTTAGCATTTTCTAACATATTCGTTTGGGGCAATACAATAAATCTAGACGTGCACAGAAAGTTTTTTGTACGCTTAAATTACATGTTAAATTTTATCCAGAATAATAAGCAAGCATTGTTTTATAACAGTTTATCTAATTATTGCAAAAATCTTTTGGAAAATGTAATAATTAAATGATTGGTATACACTGTCATTGTTTGTCAAGGTAATTAACCTTTTATCTTAATATTAAATCAAAATAGAATCAATTTATATAGAAATTTATCTAAAAACAAAAATTGATTCATACAGAATAAAGTTTATTAAGTTTCTTAAGTCTGATTCTATTATTATTGAAAATAATAAAAGTACTTTGATATTCCGATCCACTTTGGTTGCATCAAATGTGATATAAGAAGGTACAGAATACTCAAAAGAATGCGAATTATTATTTTTGATACTAAATATATCCGAAATAATCTTTGCATTTATTTATTAAGAACTGTGAAGACAAAATAATATAATTTATGAAAATAAAATAAACACAAGATGTTCAGTATTATTAAACTTCTTGTAAATGTTTATGCACAAATGACCTTCAACTTATGATCCTTTGACTTGCTTTTTTTTTTTGTTAAAAAAAAAATGAAGGGCAAAGTGAGAAAAGTATAAGAAAGGGAAAGAATTTTGCTAGAAGTTTGCATGTCACTAGAAGAAAAGAGATGGCAATCTTTAATTGCCTCTTATGACATGCAGATGTGATTATAGCTGAATTCTTTCCCACCCACAGATGGATCCTTTGACTTATGATCCCTGCATTTGTAATCATTATTTTCATGTTATAAAGCATCTAAAATCTCAAATGTATTTCCACAGCTCACATTTACAATGGCACATAACTCAAAATCTACAAACCATTCTAAAACATGAAATAGTTGGTATTAATCAAATCATCTGTTTGCAGCTATTGTTTGAATTGAATGCATCTCTACCTATCATTTTCATTTTGTAATTATTTTTATGTATTTTTAGTTTATTTTTGCTGTTCTATTTGTTTATACTTAAAATTACCAAATGTATTTTTTTTTCTTTCATATTCAATCTTTATTTATAAATAATAAATGTTTGTAAAAACATATTTTGTAGTTTTATATAGTTTTCTTCTGTTTTCATACTTCATTTTAAATTATGAAAATAACAAAATTAAGTGTGAGTGAGGTAGAAGACCATTGATTTTAATATCATATACGTATATAGAAAATAAGACTTTTTCGATTTACGAAAACAGTTTCGGACACAATTAAGTTGTAAAAGTTTTGTTGTATAATTATTATAAGAATGGGAATTACTCGTATAATTATTCATTTGTTTTAATGACTCCAATAAATTACAATTCGCAATATTTTTTAAATTAAATTAAAATTTTAATTTTGCAGGTGATTGGCTAAAAAATGTTAATGACATTGAAGTAAACATGAATAACATAGGGGAAATCCTTGCAACAATAACCACAGCTCAAAAAGTAAGATATTCATAATTTAATAATTAAATGAATAAAGTATTTCTGGTATATCGGTTTTAAAGTATATATTTTTTTTTATAAATTAAAAAATCTAAAATATTATCTGTTTGTAATAATAATCTCAGTTTGCAAAGAAATATTCTATTACACTCAGTTCTTTTATTTAAAATAGTTATGAGAAAATATCAGAAATAATTCATCTTTAACTTATGTAAATTTGAAAATAAAATACATATATTAATATATATATTCATTATAAATTTGATGATGAGAGTTTCTCAATAAATTGAATAAAATAATAATTTATTTATTTAAATATGATATATAAATTAATTAAATTTTAATAATAATAAATTTGTAATAAATAAAAATTAATATAGTGTTATTCATTTTTTATAAAATCTCTACACCCATTATTCTTAAATTTTATTAAATAAAATTAATTTAGAGATATTTTTACATGCCAAAATGATTAAATTATGATTAGTATAAAATATAATACAGTAGAACCCTGTTTATACATTTCTCATGTCTACATTTTTCACACTTGTACATTGTATTTTATACACTCTTTCGATTTTGCATGCAAAATCATCCCACTTGCACGTTTTCCATTTATACGTTTTTGCATTTGTGTGCTATTATTTTTATTCCCTACAATCATTTCATCGCTCATATACATAAAATCCAAGAAATCTTTGCCAAACTTTTTCGATAAAGAAATAATTTGTTATACTGTACACTACATTATCTTATGAAATAGAAAGAATCAAGATCTTAAAAATTAAATAAGATCTTGATAGAATGAATAGAATAAGATCTAGGTAGAATGAAGTCAAGATCTTAAAAATTTAAATAAGATCTTGATTCATTTTATCATTTCTATATTCTTTCTCAATTTATTATAGACATATATTGAAAATCTTTATTTAATTTTTAAAAGTAATGTATTTAATCACTATCACTATCTGTGGCAAGAAAGATTATTTCTTTTCTTGCTGAAACTAAACAATTAAATTTGTTAAATATACTTAATTTTGAAACAAATTTAAATGTTTTTATAAGTGAGTGCAATAATTTAAAGCTGGTGACATTATATTAAAATAACAAGAAAAAAAAAGAGAATAAAAAATATTTTTTTATAGCGTTGCATCATGAAAAATTGTGAACGTTTGGTTGAACTTTGTGTTATTAAGCTGAATCAGGACTGTCTTCCTCTTCTTGATTTGTTAGCAATGGTTTTTAATCCAAATAATAAGTAAGTAAATTAAACATTAATAATTTATAAAATAATAAATTTTGCATTGCATTTTTTTTATTCTATAACTTTGTCTAAATATAGATTTCATACATATAATGGCACTCGACCTTCAGATACAGTACCACCTGGTTCTCAACTTCCAGAAGAGGAGATATTTGCTCGACCACCTGATGCCAGAACACCCAGGGTTAGTATTTTTACTTAGTTAAAATATTGATTAATAAATGAAATATTAAGATTGTACTGAAAGAGTGGCAAATCACTATAATTAATGTTAAATTAAATAAATTAGGTAAGATAAAAAATAAAGAATCAAAAAATAAATCAGATTTCATGAAATAATAATGGTTTCCTTTAGAAAACAAATAATGAATATAAAATGTGATGGGATCAAAATGTATATGGTGAAATCTCAGTTTAATGGACTAATAGAGGAAAGGTGTGTTTATTAATGGTGAAAGTCTGTTAAAGCAAAAATGTTTTAAAAATACAGTACATTAAGTTCTAGGCAATTTGCAAGCAAAATTAATATCAAATTAAAATTACAAATATTGCAATAATTCCTTGCTACAAATAAATAAGTTTCTTATTTAATTTTTCAATAAATAATAGAATATTTGGCTATATGTATTATGCAATTTATTTATTTTTTTAATATTTTATACACATTGTTTTAATTTTAATTGTTTTTGTATAATTTGCACAGAATTATCTGATGAATTGGCTATTTAAGAAAAATATTAATATGAAATAATCAAAACATGCCTCATTATTTCAACAGTTACACTCCAAATCATCACTGCAAAGCAAATCACAACTTTTCTTTATTGCTAATGAATTTAAAAATTTAAAACCATATTTACAGTATTATTGATTAAGTGCATAATAGTGCTAAGCCTAAAAAACTCAGCCAGATGACCACATGGTAAAGCATTTACTTATCACCTTGGAAGATCCAGGTTCAATTGTGGGTTTTGTACCTATACTTATTCAAGAAGGCTGTTTTTTTTTAAAAAGCACCATATTAGTGAAGCACTGTAAAGTGAGATATGCTGTATTTCAATTTTCATGTTTATATTCTTAATTATAAGTTAAATATTGTAATAATTTAGAGTTTCTCATTAATTATATCAATGGCACTGTTTAATGTTTTTTCTTATGAACTAACTATATACGGCATTTATTACTATATATCTACTTCTATCCTCTAAGAATCTTAAAAATCATTACAATGCAATTTTTTTAATAAAAATTTTTATATATTTTTTCTTCTAATCATGAAATCAAAGTCTCTTATATTCTTCATAAAAGAATTAAAGAATTTCTCAATCTGTACATTATGACAGAAAATGCTCTTGATTTATAATTTGTTTTTAAATTTTGTTTATAAATTAAAATCTGCTCTTAATCTGAATCCAGAAGTACTAAAGATATTGTATATACAGAGTTCCTGCCTTTACAATTTAATTCTTTCCTGGAATGAGCCCATTCCAGGAAAGAATTAACTTGCTCATAAAATGGAACTCATAAAAACAAGATTCAATTTCCTATAAACAATATTAAAATCAAGAGTTCCATTCTCAGCAATGTAGATTAACCAAAATAAAATTGAGATCAATAAAATCAATAGTTTATGATTAAACAATATTTTATTTATTTAAGGAAATGAAAGCATAACCTTTAAAATCAAGTAAATTATCACAGTGAAGAAATAATTAAGGTCATATGAATATTAAAGAATTTTTATTTTTTGCCATCATCACTGACGAAAGATTAGATAAGCTTTTATATAGTGAATAATGCTCAACTCAGAAATTATTTACATAATTTGATGGTAAAATTATGGTAACTAGAGTGTGCATTACTTCAGCTCAGTCAGAAATTTTAATTTTTCCAACTTCACAGCAGATGAAGTTTTTGTGACAAATTCAGTTATACTGTATTGCTTAGCCAACACTTGGTTTGAAATGCCTATTTATGAATGTTTAGCATTTATTTATTGCCATTAATTGTTGATATTTTTGTTTTTTTTTTATTCTTTATATTTGTAAAATTCAGAATTTAAAGACTGAGAATTTGTAAAATAAGAACTCGTAAACCGAGAACTACCTGTACCGTATTGTGTAATAAATGTCATCAATTGGACTAATTACAATTTATTATTTTAGAAAGTTGAATATAAATTTTTGGTGAAAGCTTCATCATGAAATATCATAGCTGCTAAATCATTTCACTATCAATAATGTTTAAAATTCTTAAAAATTTTGATATTTTCTAAAATTTGAAAACAAAATGATATATTTGTATGTATGATAGCTCATAATTTGAAGAAAACCTAATACAATGTTTTGAATTTTTTATAACAAAAAGAGCCATGAATGGAAAAGATACATCCATTTACCCTTCATCATGATAACTTTCATGAGAGATTTTGTTTAAGAAGATAATAGTTTTATGATTATTGTCAAAGGTAAGTGAAATATGCACTTTATAAATCAGAAGGCCATTATTTTAAATTTAAAGTAAATTATCATCAACATTTTGTGTTTGTGTGTGTTATAACCACATATATTGACCTGCAAGAATAAATAATAATAAACCAGAAATATAGGCCTATATTTTCAGATCTACGTTAGATATATTATTGCAAAGTATTTGAATATTTGCTAGCATATGCTTAATCAAACAAACAATTTTTAACCTTGTTGAGTACCTGTGCTATGTATACATGTCAAGATAGTGGAACAAAAAACAATAAAGAACAATATCAAAAAAATTCAATTCTGATTTTATTAATCCAGCTTTTGCAAACTGGTTTTTTTGTATGAAAATTGGGTGAAAATATGCCCCTCTGACAATGTGTCCTAAATTTTTCCAGTTGCTGAAATATTTTTCTTAAATTACATGGTAAACAAACGATATTTATATGAATGGCTTGATAAAATTTGGAATTTTTTATCCCATCCTGTTGATTTTATAGTCTAACCCTATGGAACCCATTCCAATTATGCAATCTAATAAGTGATATTTTTGAAATTTTTGGAAAAAATTGAATCTTCTTTCAAATAAGCTAAACAGTTCTGAAAATAAAAAAATATTGTATATAATAAGAAAATAAAGTTAATTCTGTTAAAATAAACTAAAATATATTGTAATTGCTCATTATTTGTTTTAATTTCACCAAAAGTTAGGAGAAAATTGTAAAAAATGAAACAAACACTCTCAGGCCATTTAAAGGGGCGTGCCATTTTTATTGCAGCCACTCCTTTCCTGGATAATTGCATCCAAGTCTACATTTGAATGTGAGTAAATGACAATAGATTTGGAGTTACATCAGCAGCAGTCCAAGTAGAGCAGGGATGCACAAACTGCAGCTTGCGGGCCCCATGTGGTCCTCCGTTGATCTGTTGGCGGCCTGCCTCACCATGTGTTATTTTAACAAATCACACAATCAACAAATATTATTTGTAGTTTTGAACAATGCATTTTCAAACAATATTTTTCTGATGTGAAATTATGTTTAAAGTGGTTTGATGGTAATGTTTTTAAACAATAAGGTAAAAATAATAATCATATTTGTAATAATAAACATTTTTTAATTTTTACTGTATTTATGTTTGTGAAAATTGGTCATTTAAAAAAATTATACATGTGCATCAGGTAGCATTGCCACTTAACTAATGAAAATTTAAAAACAATTTTGTGTTTGGCTACTACAAATGTCAAACCTAACATAAAAAAATTGTTTAAATCAACGAAATACTACACATCCTATTAGAAATTCTTTGTTTAATTTTGATTGCATTTCTTTGTAACATATAATTAATAAACATGATACAACATAACTTTCATGTTTTTTTTGTGGCTCTCCTATAAGTTACAGTGAATCCATGTGATCCTTGGTGTTAACAAGTCTGTGCATCCCTGAACTAGAGGAACAGAGAACATAGTATAGCTGTTTATATACCAGATTGAAGCTATTTTCATAAATGTTAGGATTTTTCATATAAATAAAAAATTTATAAAAACTACTGTTAAAAATTTGTAAATGAAGTAAGAACAACTAATAAATATGAAGGGATAATGAATTCATTGAAATATTGTAATTTTTATGTAATTTTTTTAATAATTATATGATGCAACTTTAATCAACATTACATAACTCATAGTTTTTTATAAATAATTTCTGAAATTTTCAACCAAATTTCTTCATTCATGGCTCATTTTATTCAGAAGATTTATTGCTATCTAAAAATATTGACTACTTCATTGGATAGCCAAAATTACATATAGAAAATTGTGTTTTCGCCAATCTCAAACATAACAAAAAGTTACGAAAGGCAAAAAATTCAAAGAAATGCTTACATTGTTAGAAAGAAAACAAAATCTGCAATAAATACTGAATATTTCAAGATTTTGACAAAAATTAAGCAAGATTTCACAATTTTAATTTTTAATTTTTTTTTTTTGCACATTAATTAGACTTAATTACAAACTACTACAGCATTCAAGAGTTAAAAATAAATTAAAAGATTTGCAAATATCAAAAACAGTAAATAACTTAAGTACAGTAAAACAGTAAATAATTTTTTTATAGAAAAGAAATTACTATAATAAAGCACATGCACAGTAACTATCTTTATGTTATCTGGCTGATAGCTAATTTATGCCTGGTGCAACACTACTTAATCTTTTAGATTTTTGAACAGATTAAATTTATTCTATCAATAGCTGTTCTGCAGATTAGATCAAAAGTTAAGCAACTAGCCCTTAAATATATAAGTAAAGAATTTCAATATTTTTATTATACCTTTACAGCAATACCAACTGTACAAAGGACAAAGAATAGGTTGGCAGCACTTCTCACAATACTGTTGAGGTCTCTCTAACTGTTTTATTTCAAAGTGATGACCTAATACAACCTTATTGTTAGAAACATTTTCAAATGGTTTGTCCTGAAATAATAAATTTAATTATAAACTAGAAAATATGCCCATCAAATATGATGGGTAAAATTAAAATAATTAAACTCTTATTGACGCAATTCTTATTATTGAATCAATAAGAGTTTTGGAATTGATAATAAAATAATCTACACATATTTAAATATATAATATGATATCAAATCTTTCATTATAATAATTGAAAAAATTAGACTTACATCAAATTTGTAAAGATAATATATTAAAAATGTTTTGGAAATTATTCTAAAATTTTAGGGATATACAATATTTTTTACAAAGGAACATTTAAATATTATATAAACATATTTTTAGTCAATTTTAGATCTACCTCTCCCTCCATGTAAACAATCTTAAACAATTTATGGACCTTCTTAAATTACATAAGATTTTATCTACAATTGCTTGAAGTCTGTATCGGTGGTGGAGATAGTAGAATTTTAGTAGTATTTAAGGTTTAGTTCTTGTGAATAATTGGATTTTGGATATTCAAGTTTTGATTAAATAAGTTATGTTGATTATTTGAATCTGCTTTATTGTTGTTTAATAAAGCTTTAACACTTTTTTGTAAGTGTTTTTGAGTCTAATAAATTTATATTTTTTGTTATTTAACTTGTTTAAGAATTTATTCAATTTATTAGTTGTAAGTTTCCCGTTGTTTACTTTGCTGGTTAGATGTTAAACTTAGATTGTTTTTGTTTTGATTATATTTTAGTTAGAGTAATAAAAGACCTGAGCTCAGGCTAAACTTTGGATATGTAGAGTTATGTAAACTGTTAGGTTTATAATTATTATTATTGGTGTTCGTTAGAATCTGTGACTTTGCAAAACAATCCAATACAAACTGAAAAATCTGGAATATAAAAGAGAGACAAAATGGCTCCTAGGAAAAAGACTCAATGAATACAAAATGGATATTAAGAAAGGACACACAAACACAGCTCTTGCTAGAATTGTTTATGAGAGTGACATCAACATACAATGGGACAAAGCAAGGGTGATTAAAATCAGCAAAGGAGAAGATAGAATGTCAGCAGAAGCTATCCAGATAATAAAAAGTGAAAGAAAAGAAATAACCATCAATGATAACATTTTATAGATGGCCCCTACAGTTTAGGTATATAGTATATCAAAAACGTAGGTGAAAGATTCAAACTTGAAAGATTAAATTTTGATATTAATAATATATTTATTATTACATATGTTAATTATATTTATAAGAAGTTTGATTAATTGTTTCCAACTTTAGGCTTAGAAATTATAATATAATGCATATATGAATTGCTGATATTTTAAATGTTCTCTATGTTCTATTTCTAATATTATGAGCTGTTGATGATTAATAAAATAACCAAAAGTACTTCTAATTGATTTGTTTCAATCTGATTTTTATTTGAGCATCATTTACTGACTGCTATTAGTGCTAAGAACAGACATTTTGTTTTCAAGCTTATTTTAAACAGATAATAATCCACTGCACTATATAAAAAAGTAAGCATGAAGAATTTTAGTAGAGTTTTTAGTGACAGTTGAAGACATGGCTATACAAGGAAGTTTATGAAAGTGATATATAAAAGAATTATTATAATTAGTAATAACTAAGCTACAAATTTAACAATTAGCTTAATGATAGCCAAGATCAAAAAATGTGTAAGTAGCAGCCAATCCCATTTCCAAGAATAGAAATAGGAATCATTAACTTGTTAAGGTCCATGATATATTTCAAAATAAACCTAATAAGCAAAAAGTTAATATTGTGAAATCTCATTTAATTTTTATTAAAATTTTTGAAATTTTCATAATTTATTGTGTTTTTATTTTCATTCTAATAGTGTAAGCCTTATGAATAAAATAAGCTATGAATGAAAGAAAATTGGATCATATTTTTAAAAATTAGCAACAAAAAACAAAATATTATGCAAATTTTCATTAAGTAAATTGCATCATATAATTAATTGAAAAGTAATATAAATTTTTTAAAATTATCATCATTTTTTAATAAAATATATTAATTGATATAATTTTCCATCATATCAATAATTCTTATTTTAATTTTTTATAAATTTTCAAATTTATATCCAAAAACCCAACAAATGAAAATTGTCCACTCACGTACAAAAAGACCTATAACATTTTCTGCTTTAATTTTCCTGAAGATGCTTTATTGACATACTACACCCAATACCATATGCAGTGCAGTAAAGTTTGCTTGGCTGTAATTTTCCACAAAATTACTGGCCACCATAAAACAAAAAAGTGTCATGTCCCTTTAAATAGTCTAAAGATGTTTGTTGTTTAGATTTTCTTATTTTTTACTTAATCAGTAAAAATAAATAAATAAATAAAAAATAAATAACAATATTGTTTATATTAACAAAATTATGCAACAATATTGCTTATTTTAATAAAATTAATCAAAATTTTATTATTATTGGAAATAATTTTTCAATTTTATGAATTTTAGAGCTCATCATATAAAAATTTCATTATATTTCATTTAAAATTTCATAAAGTTATCTCATCCCAAAATCAAAATAAAATTAAAATAGAATAGAAGGCAGAATTGATAAGATTCAATAGAAAATAAAAAATTCTACTAATATAATCTATTCAAATTATCTAACTTTAAAATATTATTTAAAAAAAATTTCAGCAATCAAATTTAGGAACCATTATCAGAGGCATGTATATTCAATCAATAAATGCAAAAAATAAAAAAAAAACAATCTGCAATCTCTGTAATGAATAAGTCAGGATTGAATTTTCTTTATAATGTTTTTTTTATTGTTTTTTATTCCACTTCCATGACAAGTATACTCATCAAAAGACTAATAGATTAAGAGTAAGGCAAGAAATATGAAAGTAAAGTTAGCCTTCAAGTGATTCCCTACTCTTTTCAATATTCTAACAAATGATAAAAATAAATACATATATGATTATCAGACAAGTGTATATGTTGTATCTATGCTTAATAAGGACAATGATAATTATGAGGAATATGTAGATATGACTGTTAGAAATCTTAGTGATAGGTAATATGAACATAAACATGATTATAGATAGGCACTGCTCTTAATAAAAGATTCTATGAACATGAATTAATAGCTAAATGGGAAAAAGTCAGTTATGAAAAAGTGTTGCAATCTAAAGAGGTATGATAAAAGAATCTACTGAAATTGTACAAAAGTCACTCCATAAAACTGTGAGCAAACAAATGAATCTATTTTTTAATGCCTAGATTTATGCTTTGCAGAACAATTGAAGGTAGGCTGCATTGTTTCAAATACTGAAATTGCTCTCATATTTTTTTTGTTTGTTTTGTATTTAAATTTCAGCTTGTTTATTCTTTTTAATTATAAATGGTGTTCTTTATTTGTTTTATAAAAGTTTTAAAACAAATAAAGTGTTTTATAAAGTCTTTAATTTTAATCCAAAACTGTATTCTAATTGCAGCATGTGACTTGGTGTTGGCCACTATAGTCTCTTAACATTCTCTATAATTCCTTTTATCATCTTTACACTATATCCATGTTTAGCATCCATACCTAAAATATACTCTAACTCTCTCTTTCTATCTGGATGGTTAATAGAGCATTTACGCACGTGACCAGATGGAAAGAGAGAACGAGAGAGTTAGAGTATATTTTAGATATAGTGCTAAACATGGATATGATGTAAATATGATAAAAGGAGTTATAGAGCATATGACTTTTCGAATATTTCAAAATTTTAAAAAATCTGTATTCTTTTTGTTATTATTAATTCTCAAGAAATCAGCACTATTTAGAAGTTCTTAAAGTTCACAAAAAAAAAAAAATTATTTAAAGCTAACGTTTTTGGTGTTACTGCACCATCCTCAGGCTAACATTCGAATACACCCATCTTTTAAAACACAGATAACTTAATAATTAAAACTTAAAAATTCGTTAACATGTTATGTTATCATAGTTACCCGTAACAAAATATAATATAAAGTAAAATAAAACAAAAAAATAAAATGAAAATAAGTAAATATTGTACATTATGTTAATAATGTCTTTTACGTATATTCTTCGTATTCTTAGAGGGCATATATGCTATACAAACTCAAATCACCTTATCTTATTATGCCCACAGTTGTGATGTGTTGTTCTTTTGCATTTCCTCTGGTTTTTTTTCTAAACTTCTGAGAAGATATGCCCATGATGCAGGTAATTCTACTGTTGGTCTGTCATTCAAAAGGTTTTCTCTTTTCTGCCTAGTTACAATCTCTATCGTTTCCACTATCATGGCATGGGACATCTTAGTTATTGGTCTTATCAACCTCTCTTCCCGCCACTATCTCTAAATCATTAGCATATGCCTCTGAAGCAAGGGCTGTGGACAATCTTGCATTAGCTATGTCTTTTTTTATGTTCTTTTATTCTCTGGGCCATTGTTCTTGTTGTTACCTTTATATAGGCGGCCTGTTGTGGTGTAGTAAGTGAAAAACCTTATTACAAAAAACAGCCACTTATATAGGGGTAACAACAAGAATGATAGTACAGAGAAGAGAACAACATAAAAAAGACATAGCTAATGCAAGAATGTCCACAGCCCTCACTTCGGAGGCTGTGGACATTGTATCTCTAAATCATTAGCATATGCCTCCGAAGTGAGGCATATGCTAATGATTTAGAGATACAATAGCGGGAAGCGAGGTTAATAA
>WUQG02420145.1:0-15272 GCA_011317285.2 Androctonus mauritanicus | reverse complement strand
ACGTTTATATACTCGTGTATTATACGTGTATATAGGACACACATATATACACAAAAATTTTGTGTATATATATTCTCTATAATTCCTTATAAAACTTTATAAAGAATTATAGAGGATGTATTAAATTCAATAGTATATAGAATATAGAACTTTATATAGAATTCAGTATTGAATTCTATACAAAGTTTTATATAGAATTCAATAATAGTTATCTTATTTCTGATAAAAATTGATCGAGATAATATTTACTTTTTTAAATTTCTAGAGAAATTATTTGTTTCTTTGAAGTTTTCAATTGGTATAATCAGCTTTAATCTCAAATTCTATTACAAATACAAGTTTTTTCTGGTATTTTTTTAGCAGGAAAGGAAATTGCAGTATTTCAATTTTCATGAGAAACAAAAGAAAACTGTTCGGATGAAAGCAACATTTTCAATCATTTGTTACAAGATTCGGTTCAATGCTTAAGCATTCGACTATTGTTTTAGATTGCCTTCAATAATCATTTATAATCTGCAAATGATTCTCAATTTTTCACGTTAGACTACTCTAACTAGTTAATTAGATAACAATGGCCAATTTTGAAGTAAAAAAAAAAGTTTTAAGAATTTAAGGAATTATTTTTTACATCCTTTTTTTTTATCCTTTCTTCAAATTTTTTTCACAATACTACATGTCTGCTAGGAACGTACGTTCCTAGTAATAACTTTTGAATTAATTAATATATTTTTATGAAATTTAATAATAATATTCTACCGTTCAAGCTGTATCATTTAATCCTCCAAATATTCAAAAATAGAGTTTCAACGAGAGAAATTTTTAAAGTTTGTACATTCGCTACTTTTAAACGATAAAGATTTTGTTGATATTTTTACTATTTGATCTTCCTGCTAAATTTTATAAATATCCAAGAAGTTCAAGCATTCCATTAAATGATTATTTCAAAATTTTGAACTTGTAAAATATTTACTTACTATATTCTGAACTATTTGTTAGAATTTTATGAAATTTATCAAGAAAATCAAATCGTAAGAAGGATGTTCACTAACTTTTCACCTTCGATTATTTGAAAATGGTAGATGTTCAAATTTCAAAGGATTTTTAAATAATTTTTGAACTATTTAATTGAATTTTATAAAATTTGGCATTTATCAGTGCTATATTAGAATCTAATAGCTACTAAAATACTAATTAGGCTGTTGAAGAAAGATTAATTGACTCGTTTGGAGTATAAAAATGGCAGATGTTTGCTCATCTGGAGTTTCTTTGTAATATTTTTAATTATGGAACTATTTATTGAATTTTTTTATGATGCTCGACCTACAGATTATGCTATTGGACGTAGATTTGATGACAAATATTTTATTCTTTATTTTTAATCATTCCAAAATAAAGGATATGTTTTCATGATGGCTATTAGTTCTTTCCAAAACATCTTGTTAATATTTTGCTATGCATGAAATTATGTTATCTTTCAGTCGAGGTGTAGAAATATAAAAATATTTTTATATACAATAATTATATATGTTGCTAAGCATATAATAATTTATTATAACCTATTTACAGCAAAATTTTATGAAATGCGAATAATAATTTTAAAAATCTGCATTAAAATATTTTGTAAAAATATATATATATCTTATATGTATTTTTTATATCACAAAATTCACTTTTTAGATATTTGTTCAATAAAGTGTCTTGAAAGCATGTTTACAACCTTGAATTGGAAAAAATTTTATTCTACTTGTAAGTGAGTTATTATATCTGAAAAAAAATATTTGCTTTCTTACTTCAATTCATTACTTTATATAATAAAATATTTTCTTCAGTCGCGACAAGAGATAATTCGTTTGAAGTTCGAATGAAAGAATAAAGAGAGAGAATTGGTCATCATCGTTAGAATGAATGCTGAAAAAAAATCCATGAAAATGGAATGTTATTCAGCACGAAACATTTCTCCATATTAAAGAATAGGAATAAAAAAAAATAGATCTTGTAACTCTTGCTCTTTCAAAGATAATGGTATCATTTACAAACATTCGTGCAAATGTCATAAATCTACAAGCAGAATTTGAGCATATCATTTGTTAAAGTAATTATTGTATTTTTTTCTTATTTAGAGATTAATAAGCTTATTGGAGCCATTATTATAATTATTGTATATTACTTAAATGCGTGTGGTTCTCTAGTTATGAGCATTTGTACTTAAACGTGAAATTTCATCTTCAAATTACACAAAATTTCAAAAACTCTTCGATAATTTTAAACAGTACGAGAGTAGAATAATCTGGAACCAATATTATGTAAAATTATACAGTTAGTCATCCTGTTACTGCAGTATTTCAAGATGCCGGTGACTACGCAAACAAACTATCGCTTTATAATCGAAACTTTTTGTTCAAATCTGTGAACTAAGAGTTTTAATTGGTACAAAACACGATATATAAAGTTATTTCTTTAGTTTTCTGGGCCAAATAATAACAGTATCTGAGTTATGTACAAAAACATAATATGAATTATGTTGGCAATTAATGGAACTCGTGTATAATGATTCTTATATCAATGAAATAAAAATTATCATAAAATTAGTTTATAAAAAATATATAATTACTGTATTTTTCTGATTATTCTCTCATTACCTATACTACACTTGGTTTATGTAATATTTTATAAATGTGGATAATAAATATATAGGGCCTACTTTAATTAATTGAGTAATGCTCATTTTTCTCATAAAGACCATAGAATTTTATGAATTACTTATATATTTAATATATATAAGATGCAAAACTGAAAATGTTCAGAATTTTTATTTATAAATAAAATTTTTCCAGATAAACATGACGTTAAATAAACTTGTTCAAAATATCATTTTATCTTTTATATTGGACTAAATTATATTATTTGTTTAATAATTCTATCAGTTTACTAGAAGTTATTATTCGATTTTGATTGTACAGCTTAATTCGCACGGAATTTGATATAAAATGTTACCTAATAAAGATTTAAATCCCTTAATATCTTTTCCTTTGAGAGATGGGAAAGGAAGGAAATAAGAAAAAATATTATTCTTTATATAATTACAGAGAAATTAAAAAATCAGCTGTTTAGCAGAACATAATATTCTATTTTTGAATTATACGTTACTAAAATATGTATCATCAAAATCAATTGCAACGCAGAATTTCTATATTGAATGCTACGAAATTTATGAAGTAGTTCAATTCTTTATTACAGGAAAATTTCAGAAGTTTGAACATCTTCGTTTAAACTGGATGAAGTTGCAGAATTAAAAATCTCATTTTAAAGTCGATATTAATGGTCTGTCAGATTTGATGACCATCTTGCTGAATTTCATAAAAATCAATGAAATATCGATTTTCAAAAGTTACTAAGGCGAAGCCTTTGAGGTTTAAACGTTCATCATTTTTATTGTAGCTCAGTATTATTGGTTAGTTGATGGTTCATCCAAGTTACCTTCAATCATTCGATCTTCCTTTTAAATGTTATAAAAAAATAGCATACTTAAGTCCAAGATATATTCAGAAAGTATCTCAGAAATTTGAATGTCTGCCATTTTTAAATGGCTTAATCTATAGGATTTATAGATAGGTATTGAAACTATATTTAATTGTTGAACGGATCATTACATGTCAAGGTATCTAAGGCTCCATGCTCTTTCAATTTAATTGAAATTTGGTGTATACAGGTTTTTGAGGAAATTGTGCAAAATTCCAGTTCAAGAAATGTTGTGGTTGAGAGGTGGATACTCACGCATTCAATCAAGAATAATTTTCAAACATTAAAATACGATTATTGCATAACTATGACACTTAAAATACGATTATTGCATAACTATGACACTTAGCACTCTGAAGCTTTGTAAGCTTGTTTAGCTCTTTATGCTAAATCCAAAAAATTTATTACCAAAGGTCATACTGGTCAAATCTGAGCAATTTTGAGAACAGACGTCTTAGGTTTGACCCTTTGAATTTGATTTTTTCTGCTATCATTTGAAGAGAGATATTGAATTACAAGAACAATGGTTTCCAGTTTTGAGTCTTGAATGTCTTCAAAAGTAAATCACTCGACATGGAACGAAAAAAATGTAATATCTTTCCATTCATTATGAGTAATAACGGTATTTATACTGAAATGTTCGTAATTATGGCTATTAATAAAGTTTAATTTCGCTATTAGATCTAGGATAGAATAAATAAAATTTAAACATACCGATGTTTCTACAAAAAAAAAAAAAAACAAAATTATCGATTGATTAACGACTCTGTATCTCTAAAGAGAAAACTTAGAAAAATTCACCATTAACTCTTTTTCTTTTAGTTTCTAAATGTCTCTCTTGGGACAATAAACTGAAAATTATTAAGTTTTTGCACAACAACATTTCAAATTAACTCTTTGATTGCACACTTTATTCCTTAGATAGTATTTTTTTTTTCGAGTATGATGTTAGAAAGAGTAGATAAAAATGGCATGCAAAAGGAACATTAAGAAAATAAAACAAATTTAAAAAATTGCAAATTGTACAGTATATTATGATATGAAATTTTCTAAACAATAACCATCATATCCAACAATTTTTGTTTGATCATTTATATACTTACTTACTAAATATATATACATAACTTCTCTAATGTTCTTGATATATCATAAAAATAATATTCAGTAAAAAATAAAAAATAAAATGCAAAATAATAGAATCAGAAATTCAATAAAGAAAGGAAATTCAATTGAAACCTTTCTCTCTTTCTCAAAAAAAAGGAGATATTTCAAAAAGTTTTATTGAATGTAACTGTCTTTCTGATATGAAAAAAAATCAATTCACTTTCCTTTAGTAGTATATAGACATTCAATTTACTAGAGATTTTCACATAAATGGAGAAAAAGAATATAGAAGTCTATAGTTTTCATAAAAGTGAATTCCTTGAAAGATATAATTGATTATATATATATTTTTTTTATTCTTCTCATATTTTAATATCTGCAACATTTAAATAAAAATACTTGAAAATTTTATAAATCTGAGTTGAGAAGTAAATCAGTTGAATTTGTTTGAAGAGTTGTTTATACTTTCCTAAAGATCTAACTTCAGAAATTATTAAAAAATATATATATTACTGAAAAAATACTGGATGATAACTATGATAAGATAAGATTTATAAAATAAGATTATGTGTGTGTGTGTTTGTATATATATACATACATACAGTATATATATTTTTTAGATATTTAAGATCATCATGAGAGGTGCGTGTTTGATCCGCATTAACAATTTTAAACTTATAACTGATAAAACTGTTAACAATGCAATTTTTGCGAACAATTTTTACACTATTATGTCTTCAGTTTCTTAGATCTATAACAATGATTTCGAAGAACTATTATCATTTTATGGGCTCACTAGCTATTCATTGTTCGTGACATCACCAACGTTTTGGATTCTCTGACGTAGCAGTTTTGATTCTGACGTAATGAATAAATCTAAATAAAGTATTTTACTTTTGATGTCTAAATATACCATAAAAACCTAAAAAAATTGATATATTAATAATGGAAATAATTTTTTACAAATTTAATATAATTTTTTTTTTTTTCATTTATCGAATTTTTTAATATATTAATTTTTATTCTTCATATATTATATAATATGATTTAAAATAATTCATTTAAATTTGTTAGAGATTAATTTTGCTCTCTTTATGTTAAATTAATTAAATTTTGTAGTTTATATACGTGTGTATTTACTACTAGAATAGACGAAAAATTAATTTATTTAATCAAAATTTTAGATTAAAGAAGTTGAACATGTCTAACTTTTTAGAAGAATGTTTCATTTTTGTAGTCGATCTACTAATTCTGTTTTCGATGCATTTTTTTTATCATCAATTCAATATTGTCCTTACTATATATGTCAATACTTCAATACTGTCAACGTTTCTATTACTATAGCTATCTATCCTCTCAATCCTTCGTCGTTTATTCTAGGTAAACACTTACAGAAAAGCTGAAAATGTGTTTTAGTACTCTATTTTCTTCTGATTATTCTCTTCAGTTTCTAAGTAATGAGAATTGAAGAGAATAATCATAAAACTGGAGGAAGCAACCATAAAAGTTTCATGATTTGCACACAACTTTTCTTAGATAGGAATACCGTGTGTTAACTTCAAATTAGTTACATAGCATGACTCAGTTTTATGTTTAATTTTAATACCTACATAATGGATGATTTATATCGAAGAATTATAAAAAAAAGATAACTTATCTAAATGATACAGCTGTTATTCTTAACTAGCAATCGGTGATAAAAATACAAATATTTTTTAAACAGTTTAAACTGTGTTTTATATCAGTAGTACTTTAATAAATATACCTCGAACGATCGAAAAAATCGAGTGCACAAGAACCGAATTCATGATCAATGAATCTTTATCAGGGTATCATAAAACGATTTTTACCTTACGTTACAGAATGAATAAAAGGATATGAATGAATTAGGAGTGGCATATGTCAGAGTATCTCGAGTAAATATTATCCAATTTGAATGATACTCATTTAATTAGGACTAATTCCATACAACGAATCGGATTAAAATAATCGATTATGAGATCGATATTACGTTATAATAATAAGATAATATTCGCAAGTATAAGCAATTGTTCGATTTGAACAAAACTTAGATGTATTTTTGGGATCAATCAGCTGATCATAATAATTGAAAATGATCAAAATCATATTATGATTACTTCTGCAGAAAACGATTAAAAATTGAATTGTTAATACATCTGTCGAAAATAAATCGATTTTTTCAAAATCTATTTTTACTATTATTATTATTATTACTTCTGATGAAAATAATCAAAGTCGATTATTATTACGTCTGTTGAAACTGATCAAAATTGAATCATTATTGCTGACGTAGTAATAATAACAATCTAATTTTGATTATTACGCTAGTAATAATCAAAATTACTAGAGTAAATATACGTTAATAACTACGCTATATTATTACTATCCGTATATACGCTACGTAGTATGTATATACGGATGTACTACGGATAGTATGCATAGTATGCATATACGAATAGTACGGATAATAAGAATAGTACATATATACAGATATATTACATAGCGTATATATGCTAGTGCTAGCGCAGCATATATTATTACTAGCGTAAATTATTATTATACGATTATTACTACTAGGGTAATAATAATCGGATTTTGTTCGTTTTCAATAGACGTACAGTATATTACCACGGTGGCCAAATTACTGCTCTTTGGTACCTTTAATATGAAAACTCCATACCATGAAAATCAATAGTTAATATGAAACAAACACCTATTTAATTTTAAAAATATATTTTTTTTATTTGTTTATTTATTGTAAAAAGTAATATGCAACTATACGAAATAAAAGCATGCGAAATCGTTGTTAAGATGCGACTCATTGACCAAAAAAAAAAACTTTCTGTGGCTCTCAAGTATTTGAGATTCTCCTATGTGGCTCGTAGTGACATGAAGTTTACCAACTTCTAGTATATTGTTTGATAACTTTAAACGCATTACTTACGTCGTTAATTATGCTTAATTAAAAAAAATCTGATTTCGATCATTTTTAAATTTTGAACATAAAAACGTAACAGTGAAATTGTGGAAATGGTCAAATAATTGATTTATTTATCTTAATTAACTTATTACATTCTTGGTTTTTGTCTTTTGAAAACTATATATTTTAATATTGTTAGATAACGAAGCGTATTTTTTTTAAATTATTTATAGTACTGTATATATAGCATTATGTCTTAAATATTAATTAAGTTATTAATTAATATTAGACATTTATGCATATAATATTTTTATATTCAGTCTTTGTTCGTTATATACCAGTTAATTGATATCCAGTATAGATAAAATTTATATATCTACTTTATATTATAAGGCATTCAGAAGCAAAAAGATGTAATTCTCTGTAGTATAGTTTTTTCATTCCAATACTTTACTCAACAGTTTAAGATGGACCTCGACTCTCTCACTGTTGTTTTAATTCGCTTAACAATGCAGATTATTTCCATAATAAATTCATCATATCGCGTGTGCTGTGTTTAGAATTGTTGGAACATCCCAAATTCCAACCAGCGAATCAATTCCTCCCGTGTATTTATGTTTTCTAGTCCCCATCTCAACATCTGGTATAATACTATCTCCTTCTTTAGTGTAGTGGAATTCTGTTGTTCTTGTTAAAAATAAAGTATCGTTTCTTACAGTTAACACGTGTTCTCCTTTCTCTCTAACACATCCCTATAGCACGATATCAAGATCATCGGTATCATCTATTCTCATACAACAACACGAATGCATTATTAAAATGACATTGTTTCCATTAAATATTACAACTTCAGCCAAAAACTAATATTTGATATAAATTATTAAATATTAATAAATTAAAATTGAAATTATAAACACCTTGAACTTTAGAATGTTCTTGAGTTACTGCAGTTTTGAGTTATCCAATAAATCGTTCCACTGATGATTACTGGATAATTCAGATGACAAGATGTAGTAGCATCTTATACATTTTTAGCTGAAGGTATTCTGACTGCAATTGCATGCTGGCAACATAAATCACGCAATATATGAATTAGTACAGATCCATATTTAGCTAGTTTATTCCATATAAATTAAATAATCGTGTCATTAATGGAAAAAATATTTCATTTGAATTTTATAATGATTTTTCTTTAATTCAGTTCTTTAAAATATTCTTCACTTTGTGTTTTTCTGCCGCAGATTTTTTTTTTATAACAGAAAGAACAGTAGTAGATTTAAGGAAAATGTTTCTCCAAATTTATATTTGCATCTTTATCTATTGATTAATCACTAGGATTGTGATTAATCAATGGATAAAGATGCAAAATATATTCATGAAATGTTTATATATATAAGATCAAATACAAAAATAACAGTTTTTAATTATTTTTCTGTTTTTTCATTAGATAAAAAAGTATTTAAATAATAAAAAGAGATGATAAAACTAATTTCACGATGGAAATTTTTGTGATTAAAATATTTTTTTTTCTTTGCGTTGTTTACAGTTTGTATCGTCTGGTTGATTAATAGGGAATACTTCTTTAAATTAGAATAGCAAAAGTTGCTCAACTAAAAGAAAACTTTCTCTTTTAATTAAATTTCATTAACTTATGTTAATTTCGTTTAATTAAATGATAAAGTACTTGGTGGAAAATTTATTCAGTTATTCAGATATTTATATTTGATTGTAGTAGTAAACAAGATAATTTTACTATAAGTGTTTATGAAATAACTCATATTGTGAATTTTCGAAAATTCGGTTTAAATAAATAAACACTTTTTTCTTTTTTTTTTCAAAAGTAAGAAATAACATGAATAGAATTATCGATTATACATAAAAAATCATGTTTAATAAAACAATATTTTAGAGAGGAAAAAATATTAAATTAATAAAAGATAGAACCTAATTTCTGTAATTCTTTAATGGTAAATCACAGATAGTATCATGGCAAACTGCATAGTACTGAATATTAAAATTGTAAAAGTAATGATTATCTATATAATAAAATGCTTTTTCGTCTATTTCTATAATAGTAGTTGACATACCAGCTATGCCATTGCTTCTAATGAAGACATAATAGTGTTATTTTATGTAAAGTCAATCATATTGTCCTGATGTCCTTCTTCTGATAACATAGTATGATATCAATGCTGTTACATAGTTCTAATGATGCTTTTAGTTGAAAAAATCGATTATAGCCGAAGTTACTAAAGTATAGTTGCACTATAATACAGTCAATATGGCATAAAGATATTTTTCATGTGAATTTTACATTGTTTATAGTTTTTGCCATTCTAGAATGATTAATCACTCTAAAGAAGGAACCGTGATCTTCTAACTGCATGTCCTCATTTAATAGCATAACGTGAGGGCCATACCTCATTCTATTGATACGGATTCTCCTTAATAAGGAACCATGAAGAGTTTGAACGATCCTCATTTTTTAAATGATAAAATAATTGTATTAATTATTCTTATTTGAAATTCGACAATGGCTAACAAGTGTATTGAATTTCTAAGTCAATTAAATAGTTAAAATGTTATCAGGGACAAATACCAAAATTTGAATATCATCATATTTATATAACTGAAGCTGAAGTTCATGTATCATCAAAATTAATCATCTAACTTAATTACACAGTTAAATTTATCAGAAAAATCTATTATTTAGTTCAAAATATATTAAGTGAATATCTTAACGTTTGAATTTTCGTCACTTAAATAATAATAGTTGTAGGAATAGAAAAATAGGCGTGAAGATAGTTTTTAATGGAAGAATATAGATATACAATTTAACTTTCATGAAATTCTATATCTATATTCTTCCATTCTTATTGTTCTTCTGTTCTTTTGTTACTTGTAAATAACAAAAGAACAAGAAGAATGGAAATACCTTATGGGTATTTTCATATATTTCCATTCTTATTGTTCTTTTTTCATATTTAGAAAAGAGTATTACTATTCCCTATGAAAATACCCTTTTCTAAATATGGAAATCTCCTGAGATTTTTCTCTTTACAGCTATTTAAATACTGTACCATATTTAGAAAAAATATGGTACAGTATTTAAATAGCTGTAAACAGAAAAATCTCAGGAGATTTTTGTTTTTGTCTGAATATTATTCGATTTTTTCGGAACGATATACTGTACTCACTGTATCTATATTACTAGTTTCGCATAAAAATATTTGATAAAGTATACGAAATCTGAGTTTTGCAAATTCTATAAAAAACGAAGTAAAAAATTTATGATATTCTTATATATTTTTCATTTAATTTTCTGTTTATATCACAGAAAGAAAACTTTCTTTCTATGATATAAACAGAATTCTGTGATTAGAATATGTTTTTTTTTTTTAATTTAAAAAAAATAATTACTAACAAACTTATTTTTATAAAAATTCTAGATTAAATTATGAATTTAATTCACTAATATCCAATTACAAAAATGAGAAAATTCGTGAAAATGCGTTAGATGCGAAAATAAGATGAATCTTCAAATAAACTTCATTGGCATCCAGTGCAGTTCTCTCTCAATAATCTCTAAATTAATCTAGATTTTCCATCACATTTTTAGTAATCTTAATCAAACTCATTTTGAGTAATCTCTGTATTAATCAAGATTTTCAATAATCTTTGGATTTATCAAGTGTTTGCATATCATTAATCAATAAATTATTAATATAATAAAAAAACAGTTATGAAATAAAAATTAAAAATAGTAATTATAGGAGATTAATAAACATAAATTAATAAATTAATAAAATGTATATAATGTTTTTTATTAATATATGAAATTTAATTTTCATCTTAAGAATACTGTAGATGTATAGAATCTTTAAAAATAATCCTTCCTTAAACTATGCATTGCAAACATTATCTGAAATAATAAAATGCAATTAGGAGTAATTAAATTTTTATTAAAGAAGGAAATAAATATTTTGGATGAATTAAAAATATTTGATTATTAAATGGAATATATATAATTCCTATATCTCCAGATGCTGAAAATGCGAGAACCATGTTCTCGTTTGTTCTACAGATGTCCATAAAATATTTGTATCATAACAATATATAATCACTTTTGAATTTAATAACATAATCATGTATCACTTTCAACACGTTACAAAGAAACTCCAAAAATTTTATTTGATATATTCGTTTATTGCAAAAACTGCTCATAAGAGGCATTGGCATTGACAAAACAAAAGATGGCGTCTACCATAGAGAAAGCACAGCGTGTAGTAGGGCTTGCCAAAACAAACTCATCAGTCTTTGTTCAGAGAAGATACTAGTTAACTTAAGATAAACAATTATCAGATAAAAGGTTTATTAATGCCTGGAAGCAAAGTTTTTTGGAGACCGGATTGGTACTGAAAAGGAAGAGTAGCAAGTGGCCCAGCGCATCAGACGAGACAACACTTTTGTTTTATCAATGCCAATGCATCTTATGAGCATTTTTTGCAATAAATGAATATATCAAATAAAACTTTTGGAGTTTCTTTGTAACATGCTGAAAACGATACATGATTATGTTATTAATTTAAATTCAAAAGTTATTAAATATTGTTATGGTACAAAAATGTTATGGACACCCTGTAGTATATATCTACAATAATGATATAATGCGCAAAAATTTATGTTTATTGCCAAATATTAAAATGATGGTATTAATAATTAAAAGAATATAAACGAAATTGAAACCCATAAGAATAAAATCGAATTATTTGAGTACAAAGATTAAAATATATGTAGATTCTGAGATTGAATGAATACTTAATCAACATTTTACAATTTTAGAAGTTAGTAAATCTTATGAAAACAAATGAATGTAAGTAAATAAGCTCTTCTTAGAAATAAATACCCAAAAAAATGGTATGAACATAAACTCTAATAATTATATTTACTAAGAAAAATTAATTTTAAGATGAGTTAACATATCAGTGAAGCAGTTGTTAACTTCACATAATGAAGAAACATTTTTATTGCCAATATAGAAAATTTACTCTTCATAATATATTAGCTTATGAAAAGTTACAATTTAATTTTTTTAGCTTACAACATTCATTTTCTGATTGTTTAGTCTATAATTACTTTTTTCTTCATAAACAAATACAATTATAAATTTATTACAAAATAAATAAATTTAGATTAAAATAGACGTAAAGTATATAAATTATAATATAAAACAAATAGCATGACTTTAAACAATAATAATTAATTAAAAAAAATATAAAAAAAACATTAATTATTATTTATCACTGTAATTTATGAAGATGTAATAACTATAATTATTTTTAAACTTAAAGAAGGATATTCTGAGAAAAATTAAAAATTGAAAATATTTAGGGAATATTAATTTTATGGCTTAAATTATGACATAAGCAAAATTTAATTATTTAAAACTGTTTTTTCCCTCTCTCAACTCTACTTCCTGGATAAGCATTGAACAAATTGCTAAAAATTATTGAAATTAATAGGCAGATCGTGCTATTACAGATGACTGTGAAGTTACACTTGGTAATTTTTTTTTTCAATTATTACTGTGTATATAAAATAATCTTATATCTTGCTGCCATCAGACTGTTGCTAAACAACTCCTTTCTTCTGAATAATGAACAATGATCTACCTTCTCTTGTAAGTAAAAACAAGTTCTGAAGACAACAGAATTGCTTTTTATTACCAAGTATTTGATGAAAGGTATTTTGAAGCCCGATAAGAGTAGAAACCAAGTAAAATAAGTGAAGCCATACTTAGCAGATATATACAAGAAAAGTTGAAGAATTTGTTATGTCAAGAAAATCCTTCTTAATTAGAAAAATAAATGAAATTCTGAATTAATAAATGAAAATAATACGCATACGCAGTAATAAATCTGATGGAAAAAAATTTGTTTGATAGAAATATCAGGTTATCTGAAAAGTAATGTAACTTTTAGGCATTAGGTTTTGAAAAGATATAAATCACTTGTTAATTTATTCAAGAATATATTCTCTATTTAAGGCCAACTCAGTTTAATAATATTTATAAAGATTTAAAAATTCATGTTTAGACAGGAAGAGACGTGTTTGAACAAGTACAGTATGAAAGAGACATTATTTTTGAGATGACGCGATATATATGAAAAAGTAATTTTTACAAGAAAAATATTTTCATAATTTCCTTAATTATTAAATAATTTTTTTTTAAATATGAGACAAAAATAAATCGATTTATTGTTGTACTACTATAACAATAAAACAGCATAGAGAATTTAAACTAAGAATATTATTAAAAAAAAAAAAAAGATATTGTGAAGAAAACCATATCATTTACACTGAATATCTGCAATAAACTTTTTCTTCTATGATAATTAATCTATTCATAAAATTACGTTTTCGTTGCTCTTATAATATTCCATATTTAAATTATTAACGCATTTAGTTTCTGGAATTAATTAAAAGTTAATGGGATGTGGAATTCCATATCATTCCATTCTTTCGAGCATTCTTTATTAACTATTTCAGTACCGCAACTTCAATAAAGAATGTAAAATGTATGATTGCATTTCGATCTTAAGCTGTTCTATCATATACATAATTAAATATAATATTCTTTATTCTTATAAATTATAACAACATTTAAATAATTTGTTTATGGCAGGAAAACTTCGGAAAGCATTGAATATGAGTGAATAATAATATTTCCTTCCAATATCTTTCACGTGTTTTGATATATTTTCGAATTAAAAATCTTGTTTTGCAATTATTCAAATACATACGTGATAAACTGGAAACGTGATTAAAATAAAGAATAATTTATTGAATTTATATATAACGATAAATTAATAGTTTTAAATATGTTAAAAATTTATAATTACAGAAAGAAAAAATTTAATGATCTACTCTATATATATATATATATATATATAATGTAATGTTTCTGTCTGTTTTGCAAAGGCTTCCACATCGTTTGACTTATTGGGATCAAACTGTGTTCTTGATCTAGTGTATACTAGTCAAGAGCACAGTTACCTAGTGTGGCCTGTGTTACTGCAGGACCATGAGAAGTACTTCTCATGTCCTGCAGCACTTCTCATAGTCCTTCTCATGGTCCTGCCAGTAACACAGGCTACACTAGGTCAAGAGCGTCTCAGAGGATGGAGGCATTTTTGGGTAGCAACGAAAATACCTTCATTCAGAAGTTACGTTCGAATTCGTGATGACGTCTTAATAGCACTGGTACGACATAGTGATGTAAAGCTGAATGACGACATTAAACATTGTTAATTGTGTTGCGTCAGATTGCCGAAATTATGAAGTCATCATGATATAATATGCTGATTAAGTAATGTTAAAATTGGACATAAAATATCTAATGGATTCCATTGCTATATAAATAAATTATATGGTAAAATGATACTTTTGCGTAGTTGTCAAATTATTATTCATAAAGACTATAACTTCAGTCCAGATCCTGTTTATTAAACCACATCTTTCAACTTTCTGGTTTATCCTGCCATACGTGTTGGCTAACCTATGTTGGGCTGTAAGAATGATCACCGTCAAAAATATTCCCATGTATGATTCGGCAGTTTAATTTACCCTAACTTTATCTATAAATTTAGTTTAAGAAGGTTGAACAGGAGCTTATTTTTCCTCACCATCACCTAACAGAGGCTGATTG